>MJUU01031184.1:0-50254 GCA_002080025.1 Modiolus philippinarum
TTTGGAGTGCACTTGGATGGAATGTTGCGTCAGCACCCAACTGTACGTATCATGGTACTGTATATCTTGTTTTCTTGACATAAATTCAGCAGATATCAAGACTATGAATTGCATTATACAATTGTTTTAATATTTGAGCCATGCATCTTTCATAATTGTCATTAAATATGAGTAATTATATCAATTTATAAGCCGTGGGAACATTGACAATGACAACTTCGTTTATATTTACGAGTTCCGCCATAATGGCACTAATAAAACGCAGATAGGATCGGTTGTTTAAAACAAAGCCTTTTTCGGTATCGTGATTCCGGACCAACGATACGATACGGGAATCGTCATCACTTTGGATCGATGAATCGTTACCCCTCTATTATCCGCAACCTACTATATTTACTTACCAATACATATTCATTTCCTGCTTATTATCATAACAAACGTCATTGGGGTCATACTGCCTTCAGCCATCTAGCTGACATCAATCTCATTGGAAACGAGACTTTTGGGGAGCGTGACTTGCAAAGTAAATCGGGAATGGATAACCTAAAGTAAATATTTTGTCAATTTCTGACTTGAATGTTTACTTTTCTCACTCTGTCACTCAATGATGAAGGAAACGAAACGAACACACTTTGGTACGTACTTAATGGCATCCAGTTGTCAAATAACTCCCAGAAACGTGCGACACAATATGTGTCGCAAGAGTCGCAAGTTTTATATAGGGGAAAATCTGTAGCTCCATGGTCCGCAACTATAAAAAAAATCAGCACAAGAAACATAAGAGCTACGGCTGGCAGCTATTTCCAAATATAGTTTCAAATACACAAGTAAAAAAATCGCCTGAAATCGTTTAATTGCATAAAATTCGCAATAACTACATTATTTGAATACCCGAGCAAAATATCCATTTACAGGCTCGGCTATGCGTCTCCTGTAAACTGTATTTTGACTGTCATATCTATGATTGACGCCCTATGGTATTCAAATAATGTACTATTATTGCTTAAATATATCGCCACAAAATTCATCTTCAGATTAGAAAAATGAAATTAGTACTTATATGATTTTTACTTTTTACAAGAATATATGTCATATGAATAGCCATTAAGGTTGGTTTCAATTTTACTGTTTGACACCCGTACCAATATATATATATATATATATATGTTAAGTGGGGTATTTTGTTTGATGTATACTTTAGATATACAAATTCACTGTGTCTAATCGGTTACGACAACGGTTGTTTGGCAACTACTTCCTGTTTTTACCAGTAATAAATTAAAAATATGTGTAAAAATTGTTTTGCATTCAGCATGTTCAGAATTTAAACCCATTTTAATGGTCGTTCAGACAAAGATAAAAAAATAATTTCATTTATTTGCTCGCAAACCATGTAATTACAGAGATATCAATATGTTCGGTACAATGTAATCAGTAAACATATACAAAACACCTACACTTTCACTTTTAGTTTAAGGCTATTCCTATTCCTTAAAATATCAAAATGATCTAATTCTACTCTATTTTCAATATTCAATTGACCAATATGATTACTAATGATAGTAGTTGGTTAAAGCGTTTTGAAATTTCTATGATAAAGGAAGTACTGTAGTCGTGTAACAATATACCGGTATATTGAAATATCACGATATTTTTCAACTAACTGGGTATACCGGGTACGGAATCCAGCGTATCAATATGTATCGTTTTCTGATTTCTACTAAAATTTCAGAATTAGTTTCACCTGAATTCTTGAAATTTCCTGATTTTGGTATGTGAAAAGTCATAAGGACAAACAAATATATTTAGCTACATGAAAATGAACACTGTTGTCTCAATTTAAGAATATTTTACTAATAGTGAAAAGAAGATTTTACAATGTTATCAAATTGAGAAATCAGAAGACGAGGTATCACAATACGCTCGTGTTGTATTGATATATCATGATACAATATTTCATTGACGATACTCATCCCTAGGAAGTAGACACTACGGGTGAAACAATACACATTTTTGGAAAATGATACATATTGTGGTATTCTGCTTGCTTTACAATTCATACCACGATATATTTTAGAATAATTTGGTCCTTCTGACTTTGCCACCATTATGAAAGAGTTTGCTTATGACATTGAAGAAAACAAAGGAGATTGAAATAATCAAAATAAATCGAATGATTTATCAAAGGAAGAAGCCACCATGTGGGACAGTTTGATATAGTGAAAACTGATGAAGGCCAATGGCCGTAACGTCTTGATACGGTTATCATGGTTATGAAGAACACAATATATTATGAATGATTTATACTAAAAACATGATGTATTTTTTGTCTCGCTCGCGACGAAAGGCGCGGGAAGCGAGATGTATGCGTACAGGTATGACGGCGTCGGCGTAAACTTTCATGTAAAGTTTTTGTGATTAGGTCACTGTCTCCGTAACTGTAAGAGGTAGTTCAATTATATTTGGTATATAGGTTGGCCTTGAATAGTACATGACAGTCTGCTATATGTCTTTTGTGTATGACCTCAATTTCATGGTCCAATGAACATGTTAAGTTTTTGTGCTTAGTTTAGTTTCTCAGTAACTATAAGTGGTAGGTCAGTGATATCTGTTATGTAGGTTCGTCTTAGGTAGTACATGACAGTCTGTCATATGGCTGTTGTCCTTGACCTCAATTTCACGGTCTAGTGAACATGTTAAGTTTTTGTGATAAGGTCATTTTCTCAGTAACTTTAAGTGGTAGGCCAATGATATTCGGTATATATGTTGGTCTTGGGTAGTACATGACAGTCTACTATATGGCTTTTTTATGCCCCGCCCACGAATGTGGCAGGGGCATATAGTGTTACCCTTGTCTGTCCTTCCGTCCGTACGTCCGGTTAAGTTTTGCGTTAAGGTACATTAATCTCGGAAACTGTAAGGTATAGAACATTGATAGTAGGTCAGTAGGTACATGTAGATATTTGATACTAGTACTACAGAGTTCACTAGATAGTTTGACTTTGACCTACATTTCATGCTTTAGTGACTCTGGTTAAGTTTTGTGTTTAAGTCCATTTCTCAGCAACTACACATTATAGAACAATGATGTTTCATCTAATTAATTGCTTTGATGCGTACTACAAAAGTCATTGACAATAAGGTGCCTCTGACCTACATTTTACACTTCAGTGACTTTGGTTAAGTTTTGCGTTAAAGTCAATTTTTCAATAACTACATGTTATAAGACAATGGTGTTTCATCAAATTATTTGTCTTGATGAGTACTATACAAATCATTGACAATTAGGTGGCTTTGACCTACATTTCGCGCTTCAGTGACTTTAGTTAAATTTTGTGTTAAAGTCTATTTCTCAATAACTACAGTACACATTATAAGACAATGATGTTTCATTAAATTAATTGTCTTAATGGGTACTACACAAATTATTGACAATTAGGTGGCTTTGACCTTCATTTTAGGCTTCAGTGACTGGTTAACTTTTGCATTTAAATCTGTTTTTCAACGACTATGTATTGTAGCATCATGATATTTCACAGAAACATTCATCTATAGAAGAACTACATGTTTCATTAACAATTGGGTATCCATGACCTTTATTTTATGCATGAATGACTTCGGTCAAATTATGAATTCAGGTCGATTTCTAAACAACTTTACATTTATAAAACAATGTTTTTCGCGTGTGTTTAATTTTCGCTATGTTCGCAGTGGTCAAGTTTGCGCGAACTTTGGCCTCCGCGTAAATTTCCTTGTCCATTAAAATGCATTGAATAAAGCAGTAAAACGCGAATTATAAACACAGCTTATATTTAACTGACCTGTTTTACACCAAAATCGCGAACAAAAGCCGACGCGAAAAATACCCGATATACGGTCTATTCTATCACTTTTACAGGTTAACGACAAACGTTTGTATTCTATCATTTTTACAGGTTAAGGACAAACGATTATATTATATCATTTTTACAGGTTAATGACAAACAGACTTATGGCACAAATGAATATGAAAGGGAAGAAGAACAAATTCGCATTTGGGATTCAAGTTTGTTCAAATTAATAAAAGGTTTGTTTATTAGTATTAAAACCTTTTTGTAGTTAATTAACTTTTATAACTCTTTATGGAATTTCATGAAAGTTAACAGAAGGTATATTATTGATGGAAAATACCTGCAATTGAAAATTTCAGATATCTTTTTGTTTAATATATTTTTGTTTTGTTTTTTTGTTTTTGTTGTTTGTTTGTTTTTTTTTCCGACAATCCAAATGTCTGTCATTGTCGTCAACAATTACATTTTGTTATTTATGTTTTTCCACAAAACCTGTTTAATGATTTCCATGAAATTCCTCAAACAGGTTTTTCGGACACACAAGGGGGCTTTGGCACTTTCTGATTTTGTCAGTATTCAATTTTTTTTTCTTTGAGGCTAAAAAATTTAATTTCAATCCACAGATTAAAGTTTGAATTATGTCTTTAAATCATAATAGACTATTATTAAAATAGAAATTAATGCATACAGTGGGAAGATACTTATCAGGACTGATGGAATTCTGATTCTGGTTCCAACTTTGCTGTAAATATCGGTAAAATAATTTTTAAACGCCTGTCTTTGACGGGACTTATTATGGAATACCGGTATCCGTCCGTTCACACGTCGTACTGTAACTAGAAAACGCTTTGAACATTTTTCTTGAAACTTAGCGGGATTGTTGGGTATGACAGGAGAAAGCTCCGTATCGTTTTATTTTGTCATTGGATTTTTGGTTCCAGAGTTATGGGACTTTGATTATTTCAAAAAAGCTTGAAATTGCAATTTTCGTCCACATGTCGTACACTAACCAGAGAATGCTTTGAACATTTTTCTTGAAACTTTGCAGGATTGTTAGGTAAGACGGAAGAAAGCTCCCTGTTTTTTTATTTTGTCAATGGATTTTTTGTTACAGAGTTATGGGACTTTGATTATTTAAAAAAAGCATGAAATACAATTTCCGTCTACATGTCATATTCTAGCTAGAGAACACTTTATAATTTATAAAATATAGGTCAAAGTATTTTTTCTTGAAACTTTGCAAGATTGTTGGATATGACAGAAGAAAAATCCCTATCGTTTTATTTTGTGGAAGGATTTTTTATTCCAGAGTTATAGGACTTTTTTAAAAAAGTATGAAATTGGAATTTCTGTCTACACATTGATATTCTTTTATTTTAAGACATCACTACCCCTAAACCAATATACATTTTTTACTGTTTAACATCAGATGAAAAAATTGATACATATCAGAAGTCCCTTGTCATGTTTGTTCATATGGAGTTTTTAATTTCAAGAATCATTTAATCAGTTTGCTTTAAAGTGGGGACGGGCGTATCATGCCCTCTTGGAGCAGCTGTTTATTGAAATTGTTTTGGTACCAAACATGATTTTGAACATTGAGGAATTAAATTATATAAATAATATAATTCCAATATTTTTAGTTCGCCTCAACGAAGTTGAGGGGGACTATTGGAGTACCCCCGGCGTCCGCGTCTTCGTCCGCATTTGTGTATATATATCTTAGTAACTATGCAGTGTAGGGTCATCAAACTTTGCATGCAGGTGCATCTTGGGTTAACTCGCAGCCTCCAAGAAAATAAGGTCTCTCTGACCTATATTTTCCGCTTTAGTGGCTTGCATTCAAATTTACATTTTAGTTCATATCTCAGTTACTATACATAGTACAATAATCTAACTGTGCATATGCATGCATCTCTGATGGTAGGTCAGCATCCAAGCAAAATTAGGTCACTTTGACCTATATTTTCCGCTTGAAGGACTTGCATTCAAGTTTACGTCCGAGTTCAGATCTCAGTCACTGTACATGGTAGGATCATTCATCTAACCTTGCATGTGCATGCATCTCTGATGGTAGGTCAGCATCCAGGCAAAATTAGGTCACTTTGACCTATGTTTTCTGCTTGCGTGACTTACAATCAAGTTTACATCCGAGTTCAGATCTCAGTCACTGTACATGGTAGGATCATCTAACCTTGCATGTGCATGCATCTTTGGCGGTAGGTCAGCATCCAGGCAAAATTAGATCACTTTGACCTATATTTTCCCACATGATTGACTTACATTCAAGTTTATGTCCGAATTCAGGTCTCGGTTACTGTACATAGTAAGATCATCTAGCCTTTGTATACATGCATTAGGGATGGTAAATGAGCACCCTGGCCAAATTGGATTTCTGTGTCCATGTGCCAAAACGAGGCGAACTTTGTAATCGTTGATTACCTATGTTTAAATTTTGAACTCTCAAAGAAAAGCCTTTTCAGGAAATTCTTTGCAGCAATGCTAAAGCGAACATTTTTGGAAATAAAATGCAAGTTTTTTATTCCAATTTTTGGTTTACATTCCTGGAACTCTCACAGACCAGGTGCTTTATGGAATTCTACCTAACAAACATTTTACAGTTTCTTTCAATTACAAGGATCATTTTAGGAAGTCAAATTGCAAAAATCTTTTGATTCTTATTTTGGTGAATTTCCGGAAACTCTCAATAGACCTGTTGTTTTGGAATTCTACCAACGATAGCAATTTCAATTCCTTTATACAGTTGTTATAAACATTTTCAAAACTTTAAAGTGCAAAAAATCTTTGATTCTAATTGAGGAGCTTAATAAGATATTGCTGATGTGCACTATATCTTTTGTTTTCAAATACTGTGAATGTACTATTGTTCGTTGGGTTCCAGTTTTTGTTGGATGTCGTGGTTCGTATAAAGCACAAAATTAAGTTCCAAACGAAATTTTTTTTTTATAGAGTGCTATTAATGCAGAAAATTCGAAACCATGAATTTAAGTACCCTCAAAATGGTGATATATATGAAACCACAAAAAATGATGTCCACGAATAAAAATACTTCCACAGTAATTTTTTTTCCATATCTTAACATGTTTTGGACTTTGTCATTGTAGCTCAATGCTAACCATATGGCCTACTAGGCCACAATAACTCTAGTTTTTTTCTGGAATTACCTACCTTATTATCATGAATGTGATTAAAAGTCTTTAATTTTGTGTTTTTTTCTCTATCTAATTTTCAGAAGCGGTGACAGCTTGCTATGTTGATTGTACTGAAGAAAAGATCAAGGAAGTAGCTGCAAACTATTTAAGATTTGCACCAGAGAGAGAAGGAGGTGGTGGGAGGCGCGAAATGGATTTAAAAAATAAACAACGTAGTTCCCTTCTTTTGGTGTTTCTTATTTCTGATCAGACTGCATTATGCTTCAATATCGGAATGAATATGGAAACAAAAATATAAAAGACATAATTACAAAAAATATCAAACTTGAAGAGAAAATGTTAACAACAGGAAAACAAATACAAATGCCACAAAAATAAAGCTATATAGTGTGAACTCCCTTAAACATTGATATCGTAATGTTTTTCAGAAGGTAAACATGATCTTGTCCATGCACAGGCAGCGAAAGTAATGTGTTCAAAGGTTTGATAGCTATACAAGCTTTTTAGTATTATTTTCTAATCTTGGACATACATAGTCTCTGGCCTGTGAATACATATGCAATACATCTTTGTAATGATAATCTGTGGTATCACAAGCACACATCTGTACACCTTTATATAATATAAAAGGCCATATGCAGAAACTTGATTCACAGTAACTGGTATTTTGTTATTTATTGCCACTTGGCCAATGCTTTCTACTGATGGACTATTAAACCAAGAGAGTATTCACCAATCTAATTGTTGGTACTTTGGTGCTAACCAAAAAACCGATTTCATTTGAATCTAAATTTTGGAAAGTTTTGCCTGAACTAAGAAGTATCTCCCTCATGCATAGCTCTGTCCTTACCTGAGTTTCAGCCTTCTATTTAGATCTTTTTGTTATATGTTCTCTGTTAGTTTATGGGTTTCCAAAGTTTTTGATGTGGTGTGCACCCAAGACATAAGATGAAACTAAATTCGGTATTTCATTATGTATATAACAGTATGACAACAAAGACAATTCTGAATACAAAAGAACTGACATTTTTGAACAAGCACAAAAAATTGGGAGTATCATCTGTAAGGTATACTGTTATGGCAAGATGATCCCATACACACATGGCATTTATGTCACTTCAAAAAGAAGGTCAGATTAAAGGCATGTCCAGTATTTTACATGGAATCTTCTCATTTGTGGATTGTATTTTTAAACCATCTGTGGAAACCTGATGACCATCTTGACAATACTTTTTGAGCAAAGTTCAACACGCCCCTAGTAAGCTAGTTAATTTTAGCACAGTAATTTCTACTTTTGAAAGTACCTAGTACTGACTTTAAATAATTAAGGTTGTTTCAACATTTCTTCAATGTTGTTTTCTATGTGTTTTCCAACGTTAAAACAACCTTGACTAGATGTTAATTCAACATTGTTTCAATGTTGTTTTACAACATTGATTCAATGTTGAAAAGTCAACGCTGATAAAACTTCCATATGAAACCAAATTTCAATATTGTTTCAACGTAAAAGCTCAATGTTGTTTCAATGTTGTTTAAATGTTGTGTGTCTGCTGGGATTATTGAACTTTTTTCCTAGAAGTTATGTATCTTTGACCTTTATCTTTTGCCACAAATATTAGAAACAAATGTAGTCAATAAAAAAACTAATCAGTTTGAAGATGTGTCTATCCGCAATAAACAATGAAAGGATATGGAGTAGATACACACAAGACAGTCTCCACAAAAAAAAAAAACAAGCAGCAGGGCAAAGCTTTTATTGCTGTTCTTCATCTTGAGGTCACCATGAGACCCTCAACAATGATCTTTGCTCATACATCATCATAGGTAGGTTTCAGACATTTCAAAGGTTCAAGATTTCAGACCAAGTATTTTCGCTATCCAGTACTCCATATTTTCATGATTTTTACCTCTACAAAACAAATGTTTTTTTTCCTGAATTAACATGAAATTGTAGTACAGTAAGGATACTGGAAGAACCTCTTTATTTTTAGGTTAAAATGTCAGAGGTTTAAAACTCCATTGCGAAAGGCATTTTGAAAAATAGGATTTTACATGTTAATTCCAAGGTATAAATGTTATTGAAAGTCGAATGCATGTACAATATTTGATAGAGAAAATATTCTACTGATTTGAAATTAATAACCACTTCTACTGAAAATAGACTGATCTGTAAAGGTGTTATTTTGAGTACGTATCTGATGACAGATTAAATCGAAACTCATACCAGTTATAAATCAGGTTCAATTGGCTGATTTAAAATTAGGATTGCACATGTAAGATATTCATATAAGAATAAATGAAGTAAAATGGACAACAGGAAACACCTGCAATGGGAAGAATAAACCTAAAATTGTATGATTTTGAGATCAATATGAATCGCAAAAGGAATTTATCTTCCAAATTATTTTACTCAAAATCACAGTTGTCAAAACATTTTGCGGCGACCTGATGCCGTGCATCTTTAACTTGTATTTTCTTGCCATGTCTTTGTTTACCAAATTGGTACATTCAATGATAGTGATAATTGTAGAATATTACCCGTCGACTCCGATGCTGTAACACATGGCTTGCTGTAAGATAAGGGTATGACTTTAAGGTCTGATATACAGTTCACTATCAAAAAAGATTGTAAAATAGAAAATAAATGAATTTTAGTATTTTTGGATCATAAATTAATTTATGTCGCATAAATACACGTATTTTTCAACTTGAGACAATACATGATAGCTACTCAAGAACAATAATGTACACTGTATGCACACCATAGTTACGACTTAATTTGTTTTTGTTAACTAGAACACCAATGCAGTAATGATTACTTTTTGATTTTTTATAATCTCCTTGACATTTACCCCATTTCCTTTCTTTTTCATAGATATGGTGCATTACTTTCTATTTTAAAGCTTTAGGTAGAAAAGATGCCCAAACCTCGAAAGAACAAAGTTCTGCATTTTTAATCAGAATTTATATAATTATGTCCACATAAGCTTGTAACAGTATGCAAATCGTAATAGTGCCATTGACAAAATGTTCTTTTATGTGAGCATAACAATGACATCAAAAGATTGCGTTTTTCGCCGATACATTGATGTAATCTTACATTTGTTTTGAGTTGCTGTATACATGAAAATTTTCAAAGCAGTTTAATTATCGCTGTTTTCGCCTCAAAGTACCAAACGCGAAATCTAAAATGTCGCGAATATTTAATGCCATTCAACCGCAAATTCAAGGAAGCGACGAAAACGGGTTTATACGGAAAACTGCGAAAAAGACTGTGCGAAATGTTCCCATAGCAAACTGTTGCTCTTTGCTTTTTGTACGTAGGATTATCTTAAACTCCTTCCTATTATATATTATTACTTCAATACGTATATTTACTTAATAATTAATTGAAAATCATGAATTTAGGAATTTTCACTATCCATGAAAATTTATGCTAAAATATTTGTAGATTATTACATGTATATGCCATTTTCCATAAAGGCCTTGGTATTAGCCCGAGACGCCCATATCAAGCCCCTGGGCGTAGCCTGAGATGGGTTGGGGGCTAATACCAGGGACGGTATGGAAAATGACATGTAATGATCTATTTATCACATATTTCAAACCTGTTGAAGAAGAAAATAAGATGTAAAAGATTAACAATAGTTTTAGCATTTAACAAGTTAATATGATCACGGTTAACAAATACATTTTTATAAATTAAGTGAAGAGTAACTGTGCAGTAAAACATATACACAATGTCCTTTTCGGCAATCTTTCCAACATATAATGTTGTATTACATTGAAAAATTGAAAATTCCCTTTAAGGATAAAGCTGCATGTAGACATTGAGGATCATTGTACCGTTAAGTAAGCTTTGTAAAGGCCAAATATACCTTTATGGAACAACTAATTATACTCCCAGTTTTCGTGCGGTTCACACGGCTAGTTCTTTAGTTTTGTTGCGTTCTTTTTTATTTCTGTTGATTAGGCCTGTCTTTGTCAATTTGTCTAAATTTGTGTGTGTTTTTTTTTATTTCTGATAAAAGACGTCCCTCCCCTTCTTTCCCCTTTTACTTTGGTATTTGTTTTACAATGTAGTACCTAATGACGCGGCTTTGAAGCAAGACAAACAGGTAGACCGTGTAAATGAAGACTGACATCCACAAAGCTTTAATTTTCATTCTGAAACAACAATCTACACTATATTTAGGGCCCCGCCATGAAATAGTAATCAGCCTGTCCGTCTGTCTGTCCGCTCGTCCGTCAGCGTTTTCTATGTCGTACGATAACTCAAGAATGCCTTTACGGATTTTTATGATTTTTTTACTCAATGTTGCACTTGACTGAAGGAAGCTCCCTTTCGTTTTTGAAGAAAATCGGAAAATGATTTTTGGGAAAAAACTTCATTTTTATATGAAAAAGTGCATATTTTGAGAATTAGTTCTATGTTGTACGATTTTGAGAATTAGATGTACGGCGCACAATAAATTAAAATTCCCATTAGGGATTTATATGATATACACAAGGTTGGTCCTGATCAAAGGAAGCTCCCTTTTGTTTTTGAGGAAAATCTCATTTCCATGAAATTCCGCAGTCAGGTTTTTGGGACACACAAGGGGCGGGGCCCTTCATGACTTTGTCAGTATTCTAGTTTCTTTTGTGAAAAGCCCGAGAATGGCAATGAAGTTACGTGACATCAAATGAACGTTAGAAGTGTAAAACGTTAATATTGTACATCAGATTAATAGAGAGGCATATAAATATAAGGGACTTAAATAACAGGAAAATTCAGTTTAATTCATCGCTGCAAAAAATCGAACAGAGTGATCTTCAGTTTGATTGACAGATTACCGGAAGTTTACTTTGAGGGCACAATATGGATTTTCAGGGCAAATATCGATATCAGCCCGCCCTGGGGGCAAATAACTTCATTTGACTTCCGGCTATTATTTGACATACAAAATCGTACATATTTGTACTAAATGTGTGATAAATCATAATAAATACCTTTATCACATATTTATGCGTAATACATAGACTTTTGCATATGCAATAACTGTAATGTTTGTCCATCCATATCACTGCTCAGGGCAAATAACCGGTTATCGTGCCCAGGTGCACACATTTTGATGACGTCATAGTAGTGTGATGTTGATTAGATACCTCATCATATGAGGTATACGTTTGACAACAGATTCAAAGAGAAACTTGACTAAACTGGAAAAACAACACATGGGAGTACTCATTTATTTCATTAATTTAAAGACAGTGTCAAACATAAAAGATAGAAAACAGACTTGCCACAAAAAAAAAAAAAAACATAGCTGCAGGCTCCGCTCTTCAATTTTCTTTTCCGATACCTGCAAAATATACCCTTAAAAAGTGGACTTTGGAATGTTTTTTTTTTCTCTTTGATGTTGAAAATTAAGATTGCTTGTTAAAAACGTAATAAATAGCCGTATTATTTATCATTTACCATATCGTCCCTGGCATTATTTCCTTCAATTTTTTTTTCTTTTTTCTTTTTTTTTATCGAAATTAAAATACTGTTTTTAATATACCATTTAATTGTTTTTTTTTATTATCACTTATGAATTCTACATTAACCAGATCAAGGCCGATATGACAGTCTCGGGATAATACCAGGGCCGATATGGAAAAGGACATGTTATAATCTATATTTATGAAATTACGAACCTTTCTCAAAATAAAAGGGCAAGAGAACAATTGCAAGGTGTTTCACCAGTTTTGGTCTTGATTACATATTTTGAGTATAATTTTGTTGCCCATTTTGGTCAAAATTATTCAGTTTGTTACTGTTCTGTCTGAAATATAATGGTCGCTAAGGACTTCTTCAATAATGAGCGTGTTGTTAAGGATAGTTGGTAATATCATGTTTTTCTTCTTCACAACATTACAAATATTTAAGGTTTTGTTGATTAGGTCTCAAAGACAAATAATGTTGCTGCTAGGGACCTAAACATTTGACCGTGTCTTTAATCTGTAGAATATTTTGTTCTGTACATTTTGCCCTTTTAATGTTTGTGTGTATCTATATAGTTTTCGAGCCATAGGCAAAAACCCTAAAATCGCACCTCGAAAAACGGTTTTTGGGCCATAATTCCAAAACAAAAGGTCCAATGATTTGAGCCCATTGCACCAAATCTAGACCTCAAGGAGACCCACATTTTTTTTTTAATACAGTCGATCACCTATGTCTTACCGTTTTTGAGATTTTACTTAAAAAAGACCAATATTTGATTCTGACCTTAACCGCGAAGTTTTGGGACAGCGGGTATGGCGGATTAGAATTTAAAAAATCCGAAGAATTACAGTAAGGTATTTCACTGTGGCGCAAGACCTTAATTATTCATAATATTGAAAAAAATCTTAGAAATGATAGAACAAGATTTTTTATCAATCATTCAGAAAAGTCATTGCGTGAAACTATCTCCCTTCTAGACATGCTAATGAGGTATGCGTCTACTTCATCAGCCTTAATTTAGAAACACATCGTTTGTTAATGGTACATAGTAACGGCTTAGTATTTAGCTTACTCGGGTATATAAATCACAAAGGAACGATGTATTTGGTAAGACAAAAACATTTACAAGATGAAAATAATTCGTAAAAGTTCCTCGGAACCTGGTGTATCGCCTGCTCAGATACATTTAAGTATTAGTTTATATAAATTAACCTTATACATTTTTTTTAAAAAACATCTAATTTTAAAAAAGATATAAAATATTGATGCAAGGAATGATCATCAAAATAATCCTATTCTACTATAGATGTTGGTTACTACTAAAGATGTACCAAGTTACTAATAATAATATATGTACGACATGAATGTTCCAAGTAATGGACCAAAAAAAATTATGGACAGATAGTCCAACTCATGGTAAAATATATTAGGGAAAAGTGGCTTTTTTAAGTATTAAAACTTTGGATAGATTATTAAAATGAGTTTTATTTACAAAATATTGAGCGAAAATTTCATTTAATCAACAACGATCTAAAATTCAGCCAAATTTATTGTTGAGGAATTTGCGTTTCAACAGTTAGCCAAAACAGTAAATGTGAAATGCAAAGTAAATAACTTGGGTCGATTGTCTAGATTTGTGCTCTAAGAGGAACCAAAAACAGTTAATCAGAAATCCAAAATACAGAGAACTTTGGTTGATAGTCTAGACAGTAAATTTGAAATGAATAATTAGGAAAACTTGGGTCCAATGTCTGGATTTGTGCTCCAGGAGAAAGGTAATACAGTAAATCTGGAATTTAAAGCAAAAATAAATATGGTCTTTTGTCTGGATTTGTGTTTCTGCAGTGTAAGATAAAGACAACCTGGGTCGATCGTGGAGGTTTTCGTTCAAACACTGCAACAACAGAAAATCTAAACTGAAAAATAAAGAAAACTTGGATCTTTGTCTAAATTTGTGTTCTAACAGTTTACCAAAACAATAAATATGAAATGTAAAATAAAGAAAGCTTGGGTCAATCATCCGGTCAAAACACAGTAAATCTGAAATTTAATATAAAGACACTTGTGTTGGTCGTCTGGATTCTTGTCTCAGCTGTTAAGTAAAACAGTAAATCTTTGTTACTTCGGTCAATCGTCCAGAATCGTGTTGCAAGACAAAACAGTAAATCTGAAATGTAAAAAAAAAAACCGAACGCTTGTGTTGATCATCTGGATTTTTGTTTCAACTGTTAACTAAAACTGTGTTACAGTAAATCTTTGTTGTTTAATAAAGAAAACTTGGGTCAATCTGGTGGATTTGTTTTGCAAGTCAAAACAGTAAATCTTTATTGATAAATAAAGAAAACTTGGTTCTTTTGTATAGATTTGTGTTCTCAAAGTGAACCAAATTAGTAAATCTGAAATGTAAAATGTAAAATAAAGAAAACTTTGGTGGATCGTCTAGGTTTGTATTTGAATTGTAAGGAAAACAGTAAATCTGAAATGTAAAATATAGAAAACTTGGGTCAATTGACCAGATTTGTGTTGCAAGTCAAAACAGTAAATCTGAAATGTAACATAAAAAATTTAGTCTTTTGTGTTCTAACCGTAAACCAAAATAGTAATTCTGAAATGTAAAATAAAGAAAGCTTGGGTCCATCGTCTAGATTTAAGCGCCAACAATAAGCCAAACCACTTAAACTGAAATGTAAAATATAGAAAAAACTTTAAATTGGTAGATCTTCTGAATTGGTGTGAAAAAGTTTTATACTCTACAGCATCTTAAGGAACTCGTTTTTATTTCCTCTAGAGTCACAAGTCAAAAACTTCACATCCCAAATTTTAAATAATTGTAAATACTACTGTACACTTAAAAAATCCAGGCTTCAAATTCTATATTCACATTAAAAACACTCCTGTCTTCTCAAGGAGGTTTGCTCCTCATGTTTTGGGATTTTTGTCAGATTTTCGGAATCCTCGGGTTTTATCCATTTAATAGTATTATAATTTTTTACCCATTGACCCCCTAATTTTTTTCCATAATTTCATTTTATACATCTTTGTGAACATTCTGTAAAAATTCCATTGGATTCTATTTATTCTGTCATCTTCATTCATGGTCAAACCTTGTCAATGTTAATCCTATAAAAAATCAGAGGAGTTCGGTTTCCCGCCAAATTTTCAAACACTTAAATCTCGAAAACTAGATCATCAACCTATCAATTTTTTCACTTAAGTTGTTTCCTTTTTAATTTTCTAACATAAAATCATGTTTATTTGAAATCCTATTTATTTTCAAATTGAGTAGCAAACCCCCTTAAAAACACTCCTGTCTTCTTAAATTTTAGATGTCTATTGCAAACCACAATGGTTTGTTGTAGCTATAGTATGATTCCAAAGTTCCAGATATCATGTGGGAAGGAATGTTTGTGAATTAAGCAATAACAGTACATTATTTGAATACCCGAGGGCGTCAATCGTAGATTTGACGGTCAAAATGCAGTTTATAGGCGACGCGTAGCGGAGCCTGTAAACGGATATTTTGACCGTCAAATCAAGATTGACGCCCTCGGGTATTCAAATAATGTACTGTTATTGCGATTCTAATGCAACAAATCAATTTCATGTTCTATTTTTAATTCGTGAATTTGTAACAATATTAGGAACCAGACTAAACAGGGAACCTACTTTGTCACAGGTGTGTAGATGGTGGAATTGACGGTCAGTTTCGACCAATCAAAACCTTCGTTATATAAATGTTGCATTAGAATATGGGATCTATGATAGTGTTGCCGTTTATCGTAACGTCTTTAACAACCATACTACTAGTATATTCTTTAGTTTCCATGTGATTTAAAATTTTTGTACTTTTCTGAGGATGACTGCATGTCAGCACATTGGATATCAGTAGAATCTTCTTGCAGTTGTTCTAGCAAATCAAAATTCTTTAGTACAAATGGCGTTTCTTCTGATCGTGACGTATTTACAAAACTGAATCCTACTGAAGCTCTTCTTTAAGGCATTTGAAGAAGAAGATAACTTGCGTCTTGGGCACTGATCTCCACTTGTTTGAGGAATTTGTTGCCTATTTGACCAGCTTTGACTTCTTCACTTGCTCTTCGTACGTAGCAGTTCGCTGATACAACGTTGGCCTTTACTCATATAGCTGTCAACATGGTCAATATACATAAGTACAGAGTATGCACTTGTTATGTACTGCATGTCGATATTGGCATTCCATGCTTTTAGCATATGAGCATTATACTACAACTGTTTATTCTTAGTTCCCTTGGGTTACGTTGAAGGAAGATAGTTGTATCCTTGACAGTGGTCTGTATGGCTGTTATATAATCTTTTTCTGTCATATTGATATTTTTAAGAAATTCATCAAATGTCATTTCAATGCCTTTGGTATTGTCCAGAAGGAACTTGTTGATTTTGGCTACATTGTCCTTTTGATCAAGTTTATCTTCTTCTCCTAATGGTTCAAGATCTTAGTTGTTCTCATGGGTGGAATCGGGAAGTGGAAACGGCATTGTATTTTGGATTTATTCTTGCAGGTGTGGGTATGTCTATGTGTTTGTATCTTGATCAAATCATCTGGGGCAGACACTATTGAGCATGTGAGGTATCTTATGATAAAGTTCTCAATGTCCTAAGTTGTTTCAACTCCATACTGTGGTGCATTTTCAATCCAAAGAATAGCATGAACATGTGGGGAACCACGCTGTTGAAATTCTACCCGTTAGAAGAAGTCTTGAAGTTTACCAATAGGTTCCAACAGACTTTTCAAAAACAAGTTGATAAATTTCTGACTGTAATTTGATCCGACTGAAGTAGTCCTGTCGTGGTATGATAAGTTGTCAATTTCCTCCTCAGTCAAATCTCTTCCATTTAATAATTTGCTTAAGGAAATCAAAAGAGCCTTCCATTGTGATTCTGCTGCTGATAGACTTATGAAGAATGTAGGAACACCAAGTTGTCTAACCATGGTGAAGGCATCTTTTTTGGCAGCTTTCCAGTAGGGCGTAGATCTCTGATATTTCTAAATATTCTGAAGCCTTCATCCAACTTGACCATTCTATTAACTGTGGAATAAAAAAGATAACAGGAAACACCTACAATGGCCGAAAAACATAGCCACATGCCAGAAAGTAAATAGGAATTGCACAAGAAAAAACCCACAATAAAAATACAAAAGACAAACATAAACAACAATAGGATTCTTGAAGTCTCCTGCAGTAAATGTGGTGTCATTTGTCTTCAGTCGCCTCACAGACAGCCATGTTTTGTCTCGTACATGTATCTGCTTTACTTGTAGCTTTTTTTGTTTTAAAGTACAAATTTGGAATGTTTAAAGCCACTCTTCTGTCCTTAAGTCTTGCCTCAAACTTGCAGATATCACTATAATGGACTGGAACATTTCTGTTTTTGTTTGTTGGTCGTTTTTCTGTGAAAGGCTAATTATCCCCTCACTTTCGAATGAAAGTTCGGGGATATTGTCGTTGGCCTCGTCCGTCCGTCCGTCCGTCCGTCACAAATCCTTGCGACACGAACTCCTCCTACATTTTTGGATTTAGGGTTTTAATTTTGTTATAGAACTGTTGCATATATGCTGCAGATGCGCAATAAGCTTTCGCATTTTTGATAATGGTCTTGGTGCAAACAAGAGGCCCCAAGATGTCCATTTCGACACATGTGGCATGCGACGCTAACTCCTCCTACATTTTTGGATTAAGTGTTTTAATTTTGTTGTAGAATTGTTGCATATGGTCTGTAGATGCGCAATTATCTTTTGGATTTTTTATATTTATTTTGACGCAAACAAGAGGCCCCAAGATGTCGATTTGATAAAGACCACAAAATGTGGATTGTGACACATATGGCATGTGACCCAAACTCATCCTACATTTTTGAATTTATGGATTTAATTTTGTTGCAGAATTGTTGCATATAGTCTGTAGATGCGCATTAAGCTTTCAGAATTTTGATTCTGGTTCCAACTTTGGTAAATTTCCTGAAAATGTCAAAGACTGATATTTTTGGAAAATTTCCTGGAAGTGTCAAAGACCACTTATTTTTTGAAATTCTACCTAGCAACAATACTGTTAGGATTTGTTTCCATTAGGGCAATCATATTCACCAATTGAATTTCAAAAATATTTGATTCCAATTTTGGTAAATTTCCTGAAAGTGTCACAGACCTCATAGTTTTTGGAATTCTACCTAGCAACCAGACTGTTAGGATTTGTTTCCACTAGGGCAATCATTTTCACCAATTGAATTTGAAAAATATTCGATTCCAATTTTGGTAAATTTCCTGAAAGTGTCAAAGACCACATATTTTTTGGAATTCTACCTAGCAACCAAACTGTTAGGATTTGTTTCCATTAGGGCAATCATTTTCACCAAATGAATTTCAAAAATATTTGATTCCAATTTATGTAAATTTCCTGAAAGTGTCAAAGACCACATTTTTTTTGGAATTCTACCTAGCAACCAAACTGTTAGCATTTGTTTTGATAAGGTCAGCCATTTTCGCCAATTGGATTTCCAAAATAATTGATTCCAAATTTGGTAAATTTCCTGAAATTGTCAAAGACCACTAATTTTTGGAATTCTACATTGAAACCATAGTTAAAAAATTTGTAAGATTAAGAAGAAACATTTTATCAATTTGATTTCCAAAATATATGATTCCAAGTTTGGTAAAATTCCTGAAAGTCTCAAAGACTACTTATATCTTAGAATTCTGCCTAACAACCATATATTCTTTAATTCCTTATGGTAAAAATAGTGACTGTCAATAGTTAAGAAAAATTATACACAGGGTCTATAGCTGTTTTCTGTGTCAAACAGGGGGTGCGGGGATCACTGTCGTTTCCGACAGTCATTACTCTAGTTCTTCAATGTTTTCTTGGAAAGCACTAACTGGTTGGTTTCCCTCATTAGGAGCACAGCAAAAAATATGCTGATCATCATCAGTGTAGTCATTGTCTATCAACATAGTGTCCGTACTTCCAAGTGGCCTGTTGTTTTGAGTAATTTCATCATCTTCACTCCATTGTTCTTCTTAATATCACTCAAAAAAAAAAAATACTTAGTAATTAAATATTACTTAAAATCAGTATTTGTTTTACTATCTAATTACTAGAAATTACTAGGCAATTACTTACTATTACTTACAATTACTTATGATTTACTCAGATTTTAAAAGACAACATCAGTAAGTAAATTAATTACTCAAAGGTATTGTTTTTGTTAAAAAAATTACTCAAGTCTTACATATTACTTAGTTATACTTTTACTATGTACATGACGTAGACAAATGCAAGTAATTTTTAGCTCACCTGGCTATGCCAGGGTGAGCTTTTGCCATCACTATGCGTCCGTCGTCCGTCTGTCCGTACGTCAACAATTTCAAAAATCTTCTCCTCTGAAACCGCTGGGCCAAATGTAACCAAACTTGACTTGAATCATCACCAGGGTATGGCTTCTCAAAATTGTGTTCGATTAGTCGGCTGGTCAAACAACATGGCCGCCATTGCTAAAAATAGAACATAGCGGTAAATTGCAGTTTTTGGCTAATAACTCGAAAACCGTTACAGATATCAAAAATCTGACAGGGATAAAAATGAACAGCATGGCAAGATCTACCTGCCCTGCAATTTTGAAGAAAATCTGAAAACCCATCTCGGAGTTATAGCCCTTTTTCCTTTAAATTTTCAAAATTTTTGCATTTTTTATTTTTTATTTCAAAAAGTGTAAAAGATAGAGGTCAAGTGTAAATTTCAAAAATTTTCAGCATATCAAAGTCTACCCACCCTGAAATTTTGAAGAAAATCCATAAACCCTTGTAGGAGTTATTGGCCTTTTTTCACCAAATTTTTAAAATTTTCTTATTTTTCATCTTTTATTTCTAAAATGATAGAAGATGAAGGTCAAGTGTAAACTGATGAAATGTTTGCCATGCTGTGGCGAATTCAAAACATTGTCCGATTTCAATGAAATTTGGTTTCCAAATAGATATTGATGTTGCGACTTCAAAACTGGTGTTGAAAATTGTTCGTTGACAGCCATTTTCAAAATGGCCGCCAAAAAAGGCGGAAAAATTCAACATTGTCTGATTTTAATGACATTTGGTTTTCAAATAGGTCTTGATGTCGCAACTTCAAAACTGATGTTAAAAATTGTTCGTTGACCGCCATTTTTAAAATGGCCACCAAAAAAAAGCGGGAAAATTCAACATTGTTCGATTTCAATGAAATTTGATTTCCAAATAGATTTTGATGTTGGGACTTCAAAACCGATGTTGAAAATTGTTTGTTGACTGCCATTTACAAAATGACGTCTCGACTTCAAAACTAGTGTCCGACCCACGAAAGTTTGAGAAACTGAAGATCAACTGTATAACTTACATTGTTACCTTGATTGTGGCAACTGAAAACCAGGGGTAACGGGTTCGTTCGCCCACTATATACGTTCGCCCAGGGTTCGTTCGCCCAGGGTCGTTCGCTCCCCATATAAAAGTCAAGTTTGTTTACTTTGCAATTATCATGACACGTTAATTGTACATACATGACACTTTTGTGAATAATTGCATATAATGTATGCTCTTATAATATTACAGTTATGGCGTGTTTGTCCGTGTGAGAATTTCTCATACGTTTACTACTTCATTTATTTTTTCAATTTGGCTGTTTAATATTTTCATTGTTTTTACTAAAAGATAATTATAATCTGTACACACGACTATTTTTGCCCTTTCAACCAAAGTTACACTGCAAGGTTTGCCTACATCTATTTCGATGCGCCCCGTGTTGTCTATCGATGTTGTTTTTTATTTTTGTCTTTCGTCGGGCTACTTAATGACAAATATTTGTAGGCATACATTGCCCGATTTTACTTTTTTTCTCATTGACCGCTCCCGACATGTGTTGCTTCAATGACATCGATGTTGCTCAACATTTTGATTGTCTTCTTGTAACCCTGGTGCTTTCAGCTGGATAACCCTGAGCATCGCCCAAGTTGGCACTCCATGGCGGGTGGGGAGCAAGGGAGTTACCTTGATATAATTTTTTTCAAGAATACCGCTTAAGTGCACGCTAGGGGCCTTCTTGATCTCGCTTGAGGGGGTGAATATTGTTCACCTCTAGTTGAAGACCTTCAGGAGTTTCCTATGTATCGTTTGCGTTTTTGTCACATGTACATTCACTCCATATCCTTTCAGTTTTCTTATTGCCAATGAATGTTTATTTTACAATTAATTGGCAATGATTACTGACGTTGAAGTGTTGATTGAGAGGTGTTTGTTTGATTTTATTGAAAGTTTTATAATTAAGATGTTTGTTTTTTGAACATCAGTTAAACATTTATTGATTGTTATTATAATTAATCTTGATTGGAAACTTTAATCAGTAAAAAATGTGTGTTTTGCAATCTGATATATTAAACAAATTATTTGTACTTATTATTCTTCTTGATTGCCGATTATGCATTTTATAATCAAACCTTTGAAGTTTGCTTTGCATTTATTAAAATCAAAACATTTACAGCATTGGCTTGTGTTGAGTAAATTTTTTGAAAATGAATGTATCACAGCTTAGGTTATTTAATGCTTTAACTTTGCGACAAAAAAAATGCTATGTATTGTGTTGGACATGTTTCACACAAATAAATACTTTTGAAAAACTGCCTGTTAAGTTCGCACAAAAAATACAAAATTAATTGAACTTGTAAAAAATAAAGGGCAAGATAAATCCCTTCCTTTTAATTCTTGTTTAGTTTTCACATTGTAATTTTCAACCATCCCTATTTGCCAGAATTACCTTTAAAAAATGTTTGCTTCGCACCAACTTTATTTACCACAATACGATAGGACGCCCACCAAAGCAAATATAATCGAATCGAATTATACAAAGGTCAGTGTTAGACTGGTATAGAAAGGAAAAATAATAAAAGAAAATGAAAATTTTAGAATAATTCCGACCTGTCACATGACCTTTCAACATAGTTAACATAAAATACCTTCAACAAGTATTGATAAATATGGTGGGCGAACGGACCCTGTGCGAATGGGATCGTGGGCGAAGGGACCCTGGGCGAACGGGAAAGTGGGCGAACGGGTAGGTGGGCGAACGTGATTGTGGGCGAACGGACCCGCATTCAAAACCAGGTGAGCGATACAGGCTCCTGGGAGCCTCTGGTTTTACTTATATAGAGAAAAGCAAACCTTTCAAGTAAAATGATTACTTGACTGTTTAAATTTAAATTATTACTATGTAATCTTTTGAGTGAAAATTAATTAAAAATCAATCGAATTATAAAAAAAATAACCTAATATTCCTTTTATTAGAAATACATGTATGTAACTGCAAACACGTTTCTGAACTTCCCTCAAAGATAGGCATCTGTTTGTTTATTTCACAGTCATGGTTTATTTTTATCTATGACCAGGCTATTTTTAATTATCTTAAAGCTTTATATATGCCAATGTTTGTGATTGGTTGATTATACTTAAGTAGCTGTTTCTTATCCAATCAGCGTCAACCTCTTATCTGAGGTTGTGGCGCCAAAAGGATAACAAAGGGGGATGACTGTATTGTAGCTCTATTATGTTTTTAATTTGGCAATTGAATGTAAAAATAATTGCGATATTAAGATGTTGCAATGATTTATTACAATTAATTGTCAGTTAATTATTACACAACACAATTTACTTTCATACCACTGTTCAACCATTTGAAAAATAACTCGAGACAGCATGGTCACAGTCTCATGGTCTTGCCAATTACGTTGGAGTAGAGCCGAGTCACCTGCCTCTTGGACAGTTTATGTGATATTAGACTCTGTTTTGAATTTTGAAGGTAAGACACATTACACACATTAGACCTAATTTAACACAAGATATTTTTTTTCATAATTTATCAGTCCTCCCTCCCCTTTACACAATTTCAAGTCGTTAGGAAAAAACAATAATTTGCAATTTCTGATTTGAAATGATATTGTTATCAACAATGCAGAATTCAAAGTTTGTTCACTTTTCTTGGATGGCTTGAATAGTATGTGATCTATGTACAAGATGTATATTGTCAGCATTTGTTCTTCTCGAATCTGGGTCATTTTGCGCCGAATCGGTCGTTTTGCTCCTAACCCCTTCCACCCTTGATGCATTCCCACTTATTCCCGTTTGTCCTGGTTTGTTTCGCTCCTAATTTATATATCGTTTTCAAAAAACTGTTTCATTTATTTAATTGCTCATAATCTGTTATTGGAGTACCGAGGATGTGCATTTAAGAAATTTTTCACAGAATTTATAAATTTAAGTAATACAATTTCAAGTAATACTGTAGATTAAAGTTACCTGTTAATTCATTTATTCGAGAAATAATTTTTATACAACCCAAGTAAAACATTTTTGGAAAAATACATCCAGTTATTTTATTCCAGTAATGATTTTTTTATCTTTTTAAGTAATTTTCTAACAAAGTCTGAACAATTTTAAATCATAATATGAATAAATTACTTGATTTAAGTAATTGTTTTGATAAATATTACATAGAATTTATCCATCTTAGTGAATGATTTACTTGCATCCTCTAAAAGAATTATATAATATTAAGATATCACTACCAACTAATTATTTTAGTATATATTGCTTACCTCATTAATTCTTTTACTTAAATCAAGTAAAAATGCTACTTATGATTACAAAATACTAGTATTTGATTTAGCGCTAAATGCTAATGTTTAGGTAAAACAAATAACTTCAGTTGGTAAAAGAATTATAGGTAGAAATTACTTAATTTGATAATAGAATTACCAGTAGAAATTACTTAACTTGAATAAAGAATTACCAGTAATACTTAACTTGATAAAAAAAAATTACCAGTAGAAATTACTTAACTTGGTAAAAGAATTACCAGTAATACTTAACTTGATAAAAGAATAACCAGTAGAAATTACTTAATTTGGTAAAAGAATTACCTGTAATATTACTTACTTTGATAAAAGAATCACCAGTAGAAATTACTCAAGATGCTAATTATTTTACTTAACTATAGATTACTTACAAATTACTTGCAATTACTAGCAATTACTTGTAATAACTAAATTTTTGACAAACTTTTTTACTTATTATTTTACTTAAAATAAGTAAAACAATTTTTTATTTTAAGTCAAAGCAAGTAATATTTTTTTGAGTGTACTAATCATCTGCAGTGTCTGAAGGATTATTTTTAGGATATAAACTATCTGTAAATTATCCTGGGTACAATTATGTTGGGGTTCAACAACTTCACCTTCATGTCTAGTCTGTTGATCTTCATCATTATGTATATTATTGACCATGGTGCCTATATTTGACTGCTTTAACCGATCATTGACGAATCCTTCAGGCAAATGTTCTTTGAACAAAGGTTTCTGCAATAAATACTTTGCAGCCTCAACACATTTTGCTGGTCTGATGTTTTCGTACATGTAGTGGCTTCTGTATCTTAATCGCCTCTTCAGCAAGGCTGTGATTCGGTTTCGCCGATAAAAATGATCGTGAGGGATTTTAACGGCGGTTAAGCCTTGAGAAGAGATCGTGAGGAATTTGGTGACACCATCGTGAGGGATTGTTATCGAGAGAAATCTTACAAGGTCAATTTTCATTTCATAATATTTATTTATCAGGGCAGTTATTCCCTAAAATATTTATGTCTGTCAAAATGGTTTATCTTAGCTAATAGAAGTGTATCGAAGTAAAAGTTTAAAAGTATTCCGTTTTTACACATTTACAAAAGGCGTCATCGTCATCAACATTTTCAAGGACTACAAAATGTAAACAAAGGCATATTTTTGCAAGATTATATAGATTTGGTTGATATTTTTTTGTATTTTCATATAGTAATCATAACTACTGTGGGTAAAATTCTATCCCAAAATATTTTTCCAAAATACAAGCAAAAAAAGATTATTCCTTAAAAGGGAAATTACGTTTTACGTTTACGGATTACGTTACACATTTTTATGATCGTGAAGGATGATCGTGAGGGAGTATAAGCCACTTGCCAAGTTTATACAAAAGTTTCTGGATGTGAGTTGATAAATATATGACTATTGATTTCGAAACTCTACAAATAATTGTTTTAGAATGTTTAAACACATTAAAATTACCACACAACAAATATATATAATAAGTTAGGTCTTTATATATTTGTCAAACTAAATGTAACAAAATAGGCAAGAAAAAAGAAATAAACTAAAAAGTAATCAAACCAAAGACACGAACGAGCGAAATCTAAAAATGGCAAGTATGAAATCGTACTCCGCTTAAATAACAACACTTTGACAAATTTATGTGTCACCATGGTACATGTAACTTACATATACAACTTTATCTGCACATTAATATTTGCCGACCGCACTACAAACACGTGACTTGATCTATTCGCGTAGATGTTTCTGTCAATCGTCAAAATTGCTCGGTCCTATCTAATGCGTATGACCTCTGACGCTGCTCTGCAGTTTCGAAATAACAATCTACGGTACTTAATCGGCATCTATTACTATCACAATACCGATGCCTCTATCATGGTGGATGGTTGCGTTATTTTCCCAGAGAGTTTCTTGGGTCCAGTAGACAGTTCTTTGCATTGTCTCGATTATAAAATCAGAAATTTACCTTAATTACAATTTGGTAAATGTCGAAGCTAAGGAGTATATCCCTTTGTTTAGCTCGTTCCTTAGACGGTTCTTTGGCTTTCGATTTGAGCACCTCAACCAATGCCTCACCATGGTGAAATGCTCATAATACCCATTACCAGAGATTTTCCAAGTGCCTTCTCTGAAGTACATTTTTGTAAGTGAGAAACTAAACCGTCAATCCAAGAGATTAGTCCAGATATCTAGCAAGAAAAGTAATAATTTTTAAAACAAGAGAAAAATGAAGACAAAAACATAAACGTGTACCAAAACAAAAAGTAAGGTTGAGACCAGGATCATGAAATTTAAGACTGCATATAGACAGTCTTCCTTTCCAAGACATCAGCTTCAAATGTAAGCCGTTCTAAGATTATACATGACCCCAAAATCAAGATAAAATTCTACTTTACAAAAAATTGAAACATGAACACTAAGCATGAGACAGTTCATGATACCGAAGCCAGGTGCACCGGTAGAGTAAGTATCTTCTATTTCTAATAAAACACACGCCGTGTTGAACATGTTACTTCCGGTGGAAGTCAAATTCGGTAAATGTAGAAGTAATAAATCAAACTGTCAAAGGAGAAGGTATGTGCATATGGAACGCCGTTACTGCCTTATGTTAGAATTTCTTTATCATGGTGAGAGTTTTCTTTATCATGATGAGAGTTTTCTTTATCATGGTGAGAGTTTTTTTTATCATGATGAGAGTTTTCTTTATCATGGTGAGAGTCTTCTTTATCATGGTGAGAGTTTTCTTTATCATGAAGAGAGTTTTCTTTATCATGGTGAGAGTTTTCTTTATCAAGATGAGACTTTTCTTTATCATGATGAGAGTTTTCTTTATTATGGTGAGAGTTTTCTTTATCATGGCGAGAGTCTTCTTTATTATGGTGAGAGTTTTCTTTATCATGATGAGAGTTTTCTTTATTATGGTGAGAGTTTTCTTTATCATGATGAGAGTTTTCCTTATTATGGTGAAAGTTTTCTTTATCATGGCAAACACTACATGCCAATCAGTGACAGCAGGTAGTGTTTCAGCGGAATAAGTATTGTAATTGTGCACTGTTTGTACGTATACCTGTTAATCTACGCTTTTAATATTTCTGAGTTGTTCACAATGTTGTTCGACGGGATGATTTCACTAACAACAAAACGCAACTTATAGTTGTCTGAATGAAGGCCCTTAGCTGTCAATGTCCCACAAAGCTCGTTATATGAAAACCATTTTTGCTTTTTACACGTGGAAAGTACCAGAATATCCAAGAAAGTGATAATCATAGTGGAAACCCGATTAGATTCAATGAGACAAATGAATTACTAGTAATAACATGAATAAGGGATAGTCCCAGCATTTATCAAACATCTGTCAGGACTTGAAACAGAACAGATTGTCCATTGGGTCTATACAAGGGTTTAATGTACAAAGTTTGCCATATCAGGTAATATTTATTGCATACATAATTATATAGATTAGTTATAACTATATGTAAACCCCGGTTTCAGTTCCAGATGCCGACCCTAAGCAGGAAATTTCTTTCTGACTAAAAAAATCAAGGGAAAAAACATTAGGTAAAAAAAAATGTTGAGGGATACCCTCCCAATCGGTGTCTAAGGGGATGACCAGTTGATTTTGAAGTGGAAATTGGGCCGATAAATTTTAACAAAAAATATTTAATCTGAAGATTTGTTGGTCAAAAAATTTATTATTGGCAAGATTATATTATTTTGCTTTTTACCATACTGCTTTTGGTCTGTATGTCATATGGAATCTCAGTGACTAAATTATTTTATTTATTTTCAGCAAGGACGTAAATTATTGAGACGTCCTTGTGGTTTTCAGGGAAGTCAAACTATTATTTAGGCCAGAATATTCATAAACAAAAAATGTCAGCCTCCTTCTCATTTCCGAATCAAGTGGTCGTTTTCTCAGTTATATACCAACTTTTAACCAAAATTGAAGACTGTTAAGCAGTAATTTAGATCTGTGGAGAAGAGATTCTCAAGAGCCTGTATCACTCACCTGGAGCATGGCTGATATTGAAAAATAATGAATGGCAATTCCAATAGGGTCCAGAGTTTTAACTTGGTTCCATACTAGAGGCTAAATTGGATTGGATATAGACATTTCATTAGTAAATTTTGAATGAGCTACCAAAGGACTTTTTTTATCAAGTTTGGTTCCAATTGGTTTGAGAGACCTAATTCTTTTAATTTGATTTAATCTAAAACGATGCCCCCACTGGTGGCCATCTTGAAGGAGGCACTGATCTGCAGGATACGTTTTTGTAGGGGAGAATCTACGGACTTCCGTTTAGCGGGTTACTTTCGCGGGGTGCTAATTTTGGCGTATTTTAGCGGTCCAGCTTAAATTGCCAAAATAAATTCCGCCAATTTTTTTTCTACAGTTTATATATTGAAACAAGTATGTGAAATTTATAGCATTTTTGTTTATTTATTGTTACCTTTGGAAATTAATATTGATCATAACAGCTTGGATATCTCTATGTATTGTGCATTTGTAAAGTTTGTAATCAGGCCAAGCTATGAGGGTGAGAAATATTTAAAATTACTGAGGTACTAATAATGTGATTTACTACATAATTGATTAATGACAATTAAAATTGATGAAAATCAAAGGCTAATTGTCATTCTTTTCTTTAATATTTCATGTTGATCAACACTTAATATAAACAGAAACTCACTCTTTTTTTAGTAACAAGGGAAATATTTTATTTAGTATTTTATGTATTCGCGAAAATAAAAACCGCCAAAATTTTTCGTATTCATTTTCTCTTTGAAACCGCCAAATTTTACACCCCTCAAAATAACCCGCTATACGGTATTGTGACTAATTTTGGTTCTCACTTGACTAGTAGTTTCTGATAAGATCTTCGAATTTGTTTTCAAATTGTCAAATGTAAAACTATATCCAAGATGGCCGCCAGCAGAAAACATTGTTTTAACATTGGACCCTATGGGAAAACACATTCAAAGATCTTCTTCTCTGAAACCACTGGACCAATTAGATCCAAACTTTGCCTTGACCATAGTCGTTTGGTCGTCCCTTGCGAAAAAAAAAGTTTTTCAGGTCCACGCAAAATCCAAGATGACCGCCAGCAGGAAACATAGCTTTAACATTGGACCCTATGGAAAAACACATTCAAAGTATTCTTTTCTGAAACTACTGAGCCAATTGGAACTAAACTTGGACACAATAGTCCTTGGATTGTCCCCTACATAAAAGAGTCAGTGTGAGCTATTGCCATCACTTGGCGTCCGTCGTCCGTCTGTACGTCCGTAAGTTTTTCACATTTTCATCTTCTCCCCTGAAAACTCTGGAGCAAATTCAACCAAACTTTACAGGAATGATGTATGGAAGGTCCTTTACAAAGATTGCTCATTTCGTTCCGATAAAAATATGGCCGCCAGCTCGGAACTTAGGTTTAACATTGCACCCTATGGGCAAAAATCACATTTTCACCTTCTCCTCTGAAACCACTGAAGCAAATTCAACCAAACTTTACAGGAATGATTTACTAAAGGGCCTTAACAAAGATTCCTCATTTTATAACAATCCGATAGAAAACATGGCCACCAACACAAACATAGTTTTTGGAAAATCACATTTTCATCTTCTCCTCTGAAACCACTGGAGCAATTTCAACAAAACTTTACAAGAATGATGTACGGAAGGTACTTTACAAATAATTGCTAATTTCATTTCGATCCAACAAAAAAACATGGCCTCAATTTCAGAACATAGTTTGACATTGGAGCCGGGTATTAGAAACCATCCTTTTCATCATTTTCTCTGAAACTATTCAAGCAAATATAACTATATGTATAGAAGGTCCTTTGCAAAAATTACTCATTTCAATAGGATCAGACAAAAAACACGGGTGCTAATGGAGAACATAGCTAAACATTAGACCCCATTTGTAAAAACATCATTTTTGGTCATGCATGGCATAGAAGCATTTTGTCAGGTGAGCGATACAGGCTCAATCTCTGAGCCTCTAGGTTTTTTTTCAGGTTTACGCAGTATTCAACATGGCCATCAGCGGGGAACATAGTTTTAACATTAGACCGTAATATGGGAAAACACATTCAAAGATTTTCTCCTCTTAAATTGTTGAGCCAAATGTAACCAAACTTGGCCAGAATAGTTCTTGAGTGGTCCCCTGCAAAAAATATAGGTCATCAATATGTTCCAATATTCCCAAGTAGTTTAAGGGGAAAAGACCTCTGTTAGTGTTTCCAAAAGGGTCCAATGATCAACTATGTTCCCTGCTGGCGGCCATCTTGGATATAGTGCTGACCTTAAAACACCTTTTTTGCATGGGACCACCAAAGGACTATTGTGGCCAAGTTTTGATCCAATTGGCTCAGCAGTTTCAGAGAAGATCTTTGAATATGTTTTCTCAAAGGGTCCAATATTAAAACAATGTTTTCTGATGGCGGCCATCTTGGATATAGTTTAACATTTGACCATTTTGAAAACAAATTCAATGATCTTCTCAGAAACTACTAGTCCAGTAAGAACCAAAATTAGTTACAGTGGTCCGTAGATTGTCCCGTACAAAAAGGTATCCTGCAGATCAGTACCTCATTCAAGATGGCCACCAGAAAGGACATCGTTTATATTAGATTAAATAAAAAGAATTAGGTCTCTGAGACCAATTAAACCAAACTTGATAAAAAAAATCAAAATTTACAAATGACATATCTGCATGCAATCCAAGTTAGCCTATAGTAGGGAACCAAGTTAAAACTCTGGACCATATTGGAAATGCCATTCATTATTTTTCAATATCGGCCAAGGACCATTGTTTGGTTTCTAGTGCTGCTGATGAGGAATTAATCTCCGAAATGGCCATACAGCTCATTAAAATTATTGCAGTTGGAGTAAACACGTGTTATGGTCTCATGTTCATTTACTCCATATCCTTTCGTAAAATATTATCCTCATCCATGAATAAGGGGTTATCAACAAATATAAAATCAACTGGAAAAGTGTTTTAACAATCGCTGTCACCGGTTGCCCGACATTTTTCTCAGTTAAAAGTATGTTTGTAAGTCCCTTTGGAGCTTTTCAAGTATTCTAGGTCAATCGCATTTAATTTGAATAATTGGTTAAATCCTTTTGAGACCATGCACGAAAACGACATAAATGACATAAACTATGAATTCGATAATTTGATTCAATAGTGAATATGCATATTCATATGCTTCCCGTGATAACAAGAATAATGCAATAATAAACACTACTGCACTTTTGAAAATACTTAAAAACAGCATCTTACTATTGTCTGAAGTGCATTTTGCTAAGTATAATTGTTATATTGCTGAATATATGAACAACAAAAAAACATTTTTCTTCTTACAATCATGGTTAAGCTTAATTCTTCACGATCATAAATTTCCTCACCTTATCCCTCACGATCATTTTTGAATGAAAATGCAAAAAATCATATTTTGCGTTTTTATCGTTTACCTTGTACAAAAATAAAACCCATCATTAGTAAGCTTTGTATAAAGAATATACGTTGTAGCAGAAACTTGATCACCAAGCAAAGGCATTTTTCCAAAAAGAGCAAAAAATGAGTTACGAATCTACAAAAAGTCAGTAGAGTTCAAAGTCGCCTTTTGTGATTCTGAGCAACATATTGTACCTTTAAGATATTTTTTGGTTCCAAAAGATGGTGTGATAATAATCATTTTGACAGACACATTTCTTTTTCCCAGTAAGTTCTGTCGTCTTTAAATATATCAAGTCTTTTCCAAAAAATTGTCACTTTAATCCCTCACGATGGTGTCACCCAATCCCTCACGGTCCGGTCTCAACACTTAACCGCCGTTGCAAATCCCTCACGATCATCTTTATCGGCGTAACCGAATGACAGCCTTGTTCAGTGTCAATGGTATTGTATTGGACTCATCCGTTCATCGTGGTAAGGACTTCACAGTAGAAAGTATGTCTGAAGGTACATTGACAACATTGCCTTTAATGATATACTGGTTACCTCTTAGGAGCTCTCTTAGTTGCATAAAAACGTTACAACCTCTCTTCCAATTGATTTAGGTGTAGTTGTATAGGTTTAATTGGAAAATTCACGTTGATCAGCAAAGTTAAAGTTGGAATTTTTTTCTTCTTTAATGCATTAGCGTATTTATGGCATATCCAATCTCCTTCTATGTCTGGGTATTTGTTGTAGAGACTCCCTAAACCAAAGCTGGCGACAAGAACAGCAGACATAAAAACATCCATGTTGTACGGACATTATCAAGTCATCTACAGATTTTGTTCCACTATCATCTAGCCCTTTCCGTTTATGCACTCTATCCCGAGCATTCTCAACAACATGGTAACTTGGATTTTTTCTCTTCTGCCTTTTGTATCATTAAATTCTTTAGTTCTGAAGACTGGATCTTTTCTCTCCTCTCTTTTCTCATTCAGTTCTTGAGTTCTTATGGCTGGATTTTTTCGCTTTTCTTTTCTGCTGTTCTGCTCTTTAGTTCTGAAGACTGGATCTTTTCTCTCCTCTCTTTTCTCATTCCGTTCCTTGGTTGTTATGGCTGGATATTTTCGCTTTTATTTTCTGCTGTTCTTTAGTTCTGAAAACTGGTTTTTTTCTCTCCTCTCTTTTCTCATTCAGTTCTTTAGTCCTAATGGTTGGATTTTTTTTGTCGTTTTTCTTTTCTGTTGTTCTGTTCTTTAGTTCTGAAGACTGGATTTTTTTCTCTCCTCTCATTTCTCATTAATCAGTTCTATAGTTCTTATGGCTAGATTTTTTCACTTTTCTTTTCTGCTGTTCTGTTCTTTAGTTCTGAAGCCTGGATCTTTTCATTCCTCTATTTTGTCATTCACTTCTCTTGTTCCTATGGCTGGATTTTTTTCTCGTTTCTTTTCTGCTGTTTTGTTCTTAAAAGCTGGATCTTTCCTCTTTAAATTGTTTGGTTATTATGGTTGGATTTTTCGCTTCTCTTTTCTGATTTTCTGTTCTCTGGTTTTGTAGGCTAGATCGTTTCGCTTTCTTCTTTTCTTCTCTAATTCTTCTGCTTTATAAAATGGATCTAGTCTTCTTTTCTGCATATACTGTTTGAAGTAGTCTGATCTAGAGCCAGAGCCAAAAAATCGTACATCCAGAATGCATGGCAACATAAGGATTATATACAGACAGAGAACGTAAATGACGCAGACGTAACAAACAGTACATAAAAAAACGCCACAAAAAATAAGGCACTAACAGTGTGAACCCTTTAAAAAAGGAGGAGTGTCATCAAGTGCTCCGGAAGGCAGACCATGACTGCTTCACATGTGACACCCGTCACACAACTAGTAAAAATGTATGGTGTTGAAAGATCTGTTGAGTAGCTGATTAGTAAATTTCATTTTCTAACCCTTAGACAAAACCAACTAAAATCCATGGTACATGTTACTTTTCTAACCAAGGTGAGGTTTTGATAAAAATCATTCATTAAGCTATTCGGGATTCAGACAATTACAAGGACAATCTCTACCACAAACATATTTTACGACAACAAAACTAAAATATAACAGTTTGATATACAAGACAACACAGAAAAAGAAAGCACTAACAGTGTGAACTCCCACTGAAAACCGGGAGTGTCGTCAGGTGCTCCGGAAGGGTAGGCATGACCTGCCTCACATGTGACACCCGTCACATTGTGAGTGAAACGTCCTGTGTAATGTCAAATTCGGTAGGTGTCAATCCAGTAATATCTCGGGGTCTATTGAAATATGTCCATCTTCATTTACGATACAGACACATTGTAACGATCAGTCAATTCGTGATGAGGACCATAAAACTGTTTGAGTGATAATAGTAACAGTGATTGAACGTAACCCTGGCTAAGTACAGTGGGATGAAGACATTACCTCTCGTCTAAGTTAACTTGGAGAGCAGCCACGAGAACAGCTCAAAGTTAACTTGGAGCAGACTTAGAACAGTCCTAGATTCCTTTCTGCTCTGGTCCTAGAATCATGTCTGTTGTAGCCATGACCGTTCTACCTAAGTCTGCTCTAGCAATGACCGTTCTACCTAAGTCTGCTCTGGCCATGACTGTTCTTGCCAAGTCCGTTCTGGTCATGACCGTTTTTGCTAAGTCTGTTCTCGGCATGGCCGTTTCGGTCTTTGAATGTAAACAGGATATGAAATAGATATTTAAGAATTTCCTGTTTCTCGAGCCCGAACCGTTAAAATAAAAAAAAACAAAAATAACTATCGTATATTACGATGTTTTCAATAATTATTTGTTTCAGTAAACGTAATATGTTAAGTTTTCTTATAATAAAATTCACAATTTTATTCTATGGTAATTAATTTATGGAAAAACTATTGCAATTAAGTTTTCGGGTATACTATCCCGAAAAGGGAAATAACTCTTACATTTTGTTTTAATTTACCTGGATAAACACAGGTAAATAATTATTATTTTTTATTATTTTCTGTAATATTATTTTGTTTTTTTTTTATCATATAACTAACTAAACTTGAAATAAATGAAATACATGTAAATATTGACACGCTATGAATATTTGTCAGGGCTGTGACAAGAGCTGGTACGAGAGAGGTCATAGCTAGAACAGGTCAGATAAGAGCAGTCATGGCAAGAACAGACTTAAGTAGAACGGTCATGGCCAGAACAGACTTAGGTAGAACGGTCATGGATAGAACAGGTCAGAGCAGTCATGGCTCTGACCAGACCGGTCAGGATTCTAGCTATGAGCATGATTGGTCAGAGCGGTCAGGATTCTACAGCAGACTAAGAGCAGTTCTAGAGCTGACTTGATACCTGCCCTAAGTTAACTTAGATGACCTTTTATGACTGCTCCAAGTTAACTTTATGAGAGGTTATGTCTGCACCCCACTGTAGCATTTGATATAGTAATTTTGCTCTGTTGACGAAATCGACATACACATTACATGCACGTCGAATGCAGGAAATGGTGAAATTTCAGCCTTTGTAAAGCACTTAGTAATACGTAAATGCTGCCTCATATACGATTTCATAAATTGTTTTGATTCTTGTGGTATGTTCAAGGCATATGAAAATGCAAAAGTAACAGGAAATGCTCCACAAGCAGGGTCAGTTGACTGTCGGGAAACAGGAACATAATCAACATTTCTTATATCAGAAATTCCATAAAGCATATGCAGTTTTGGCATCACTTCATTTATTGTTGTTGGTCGTGTAAGAGAATCATACGCATAAACCCTTCTTTTGGCTGGCTCATATACTGATGTTATTCAATGGTTAATGGAGCATAGGTGGTGAAAATTGATTGACAGTTGATCTACCGGACATGGTGGCAGATGAGGTTGTGTTGGATTGTCTATAGCATGATGGACTTTTGTAGGTATCTAGTATCCTATATACCGATTTTGAAGATGATCTCGTAGAATCTGAAGTGCTTCTACCATGCTTCATCTCCTATATAAGTACCAACACATCCAACAGATAAAAGTATGGTAGCCATTCTATTGGTGAGAGATGTGTAGCTACATGATTTCCAGGTCGAGATGATGTTTGTAGATGGTTTACAGTCTTGTTAGAAGGGAATGATCTGCATGTGGTGTTTCTTCGGTTTTTGGTGAGAGGCAAATATTTTATTACACTGTGAGCAGAAACAGCAAGATATTTGTTCCATTTGGTGCTTATCTTTGAAGGTCTTGAGACAATCTTTACATGTATGAGCAACAGGTTGACATTTGTGGGACTGGAATCTCTGGAATAAGGAGTAAAGAGTATTGCAGGTCATATAATATGGACACTTATGGTTCTGTAGTGATTTTTCCGTTTTAGCTGTCTCTTGCAATCAATACACCGTATATTTCCATTGTAAAGATGTGCTCACTTGTTGCCGAGTAGGACGTGTTGGTTTCTTGTCATATTTCTGCCAAAAAAAAAATAAATTAACATAGTAATGATAAATCATAAGATTAAACCTTGTTAAGCAACAATTTCTTCAGGGTGTGATAATTAAATACCTCTACAATTTTTTTCCCAGTCAACAAATTTATTAAAAAGGGAAAATCGTTTTGGATAATATTTCATAGTCATCCAAAATGCTCTACTATTTGATAATTTCTAGCTTTATTGTGTTTTAGATCATAAATCATGACTTCATAAACTATTTCAAGGTGGAAGAAATAAACAGTTACAAATACACCTTTCAAAGCATCAATGTTAGTGTATGTACTGAGTAAAAAATATCAAGTAGGTATAACTGTCATTAAGTTACAATATAAGCAGTGAGTCCTATCTTAGGAACCCAATAATTTCTATCTTAAATATATATTCCTTAAGGCTTCTATTAAATAAATGTGATCATGCAGTCCAATGGTGTGTCCAAAAATACATACCTGAACGTATTTTAAATTGCATGCTCATGCTATGAAAAGAGGAGAGAAAAACAAAATGCTATATTCATATTGAAACCATAGAACCACTTTTTAACAGTAGTGCTTAATAAAGACATGCAAGCAATCAAGATTAATAATACAGGGGTATAAAGAAACTAAACAATAAAATGTAAATATAATGTAGCATCTGAAAACAAATATTAATCAGAAAATTACTGTGTTGACATGCTCCCCGTGCTCTGTTGATAAAAATGTGAAATTTTGTGGAACAAAGTTTGCACATTGTTATATATGTCGTAACATCTTGCCATATATGTCGTAACATCTTGCCACCAGGTTTTAACAAATTTATTATCAAACATATTTTGTTACCTACTGTGTGTAAGAAAGATCTGCAAAAGAATGGAAACCATGAAATGTAATACAAGAGAATTTTAAAAAAAATTACAGCTAGTGTTAAGATGTTTTTGAATCCAAACTTCCCTTAACCTGTCAATTAAACATTCCCTAGCTATAGTACTAAACTCAGGGGCTTATTCTTGTAAATCAAAGAACAACGTTTTTAAGACCTGAAGATAGGTTTAACAAAAATCATAAGAAAACGGCTTCACACTGGCTATCTGAAAATATTTTTGTAACAAAACGTAAGGACAAGCACAAGTTTTACCTCTAAATACTACAACTTCGTTACTAAATCTATATTGATCCGTTTCACTTTTTGAATTGTATATTGCAAAATAATTAAAATGAAATATAACATCTTTTCAACGAATATTACTAAATTCGTCACATAGTAAAAAACGCAGAAACATTAAACAATCATAGTTAAATTACTGATAACAGTTTAATCAGTGGATCTATTGTATTTTGATCACAATTCTATAATTATATCGGATATGATGTGATCTTTTTTAACTTTTGGTTTATGGGGTTGTCGTTTTGACGACTCCAAAGGCTGGAAACAAACGATTTAATGGTAGGATCGTTCCTTGTATGCTATGTGCCCTTTTTATACCATACACTGCGGATTGCATTACACTATAACACTGTCTTGTAACCTAAAATTTGTTGAGTAATAATAAGATGGCGGATCATCCTAGCACGATTAGGTCGACAGTTCATTTCTTTTCTCCTTTTTACTCACTTGACCTCGTTTTGTGTGGAGCTGTGTTACTATACAAAACCCAAATATAATGGGTAATCTCCACACTTAGCTTCATGCACCAACGTTCACACATTAACTTTTACTTTATGTTCAAACTGAGTTTCAGAAGTACTTTGAAAACAAAACTGGATGTTTACAGCCTTTTTTGTACCAAACATTTGGATCAGCATACCCATAAACTATAATCTTACCTGTGAATTCCTGAAAATTGATTTGTAAAAAAACCTCGATGTACGACCGTGTCACCACCGAATGATTTCCCTCGATTACGGTTGAGTCATTGTACGGTCGAATCCAAATTCACAAACTCCATACAAAGTGTGCATGCAATTGAGTCATTTGGTAATTGTCACCTGTTATTTTTGCATATCAGTAGAAGTTATTAAATACATTCGTTGTTTACGTTTGTCTTTTGTCTTATTTGTGTTTTTCCTGTGAAGTTCCCTGGCAGATTGTGGCATGTAATTTTAATTTTCAGCCATTGTAGGTGTTTCCTGTTGTCCCCTTTCTTTCATTCGATGGATACATGTCATTATCTCAACAGTTTAAAGACCGACTTTTTAACTTAAAAGGAAAATTGTTTGTATTTTCTGAAAAATTATATTTTGATACTGAATTTTCAGAAACAAAAATGTAAGGCGTTCAACAATTAACTGAAAGTTGCATTCATCGCGAATAAAACATTTGCTTACAAGAACAGAACATCAAATCAACTCCATCAAAACATCTACATCTACGGGATACTCCTTTTATTCAATCTGTTCAATATACTAGGAGTCACATTTGGGTAAAATACATTTTTTGTGCAAGAATGTTTACATGTGATATTTTTACATTTCTGAAAAAAATACTATAAGATAAAAAACGTAGAATTTAGTAAATTGTAGATTATTGGTTACAGTCCAGACTTGAATATTGGTAGGTCTTGACTTTGGATGGTAAACCGTTCCATATTCTTATGGTGCGAGGAAAGCAGGATGAGGGATGGTAATTTGTTGGTGAATATGGCAGCATACATTTAAGCAATAACAGTACATTATTTGAATACCCGAGGGCGTCAATCGTAGATTTGACGGTCAAAATGCAGTTTACAGGCGACGCGTAGCGGAGCCTGTAAACGGATATTTTGACCGTCAAATCAAGATTGACGCCCTCGGGTATTCAAATAATGTACTGTTATTGCGATTGTAATGCAATTAAAAACCATATAATCGATTTCATGTTCTATTTTTAACTTGTGTATTTGTAACCATACAAGGGACCAGACTAAACAGGGAACCTACCTTGTCACAGGTGTGTAGATGGTGGAATTGACGGTCAATGCTGACCAATCAAAACTTTCGTTATATAAATGTTGCATTACAATTATGATTTCTTGATGGAATGAGGTACATTTGACAGCTTATATCCACCAGGTTGTTTGTTTTATTCTTTAAATGAATGAAGAGATTCGTCTGCGCTGTTGAAAGGTGTGCGCCAGTAAAGTCGCTGTAGTATTTTGGTAACACTGTATTAGTAGTTGTATTGATTTAGTGTGCACCTAAAGCTTCCCTTATTTTAACCACGAGTATTTTAATTTGTGGACACACATCCCAAACTATGTAACGGTATTCTAGTTGAAGCCTTACAAAGGTGTAAAATGCTAGTTTCTTGTTCTTGAGATTGTTTGTTTTTACACCATGCTTGATAAATCTAAAAGTGTTATTTGCCTTGTTTGTGATGTTAATTTTGTGACTATTCCAGAATAATTTATTTGGTAATGGTGAGATAAAAAGATACCTTGTCCACTGATTCAAGAATTTTGTTATGGAGAGTATATTCAAATTGTACTAAAGTCTTGTTTTCTTTTCCTAGATATGTGAATGATTTCCGTGTTGAAAGACGTTAACCACTCTTCTTGCCATTTTTAAAATCGTCGATATCAGATTGAAATGCATTACAGTCAGATTTTAAGTTGATGGTAAAGTAGACGATGGTACGGTGTGCGAAGAGACGTGTTTTGCTTGATAATGTCGTTGATATATGTTCCAGTACTGAACCCTGACGGACAGGACAGGGAAGTTGCCGAATTCTATTATTAAGAACAGAATCTTCAACTTTTTTTTCTAAATTTTCAGCCAAGCATAATATAGTTCACCATCATATAGATACATGTATGCTTTTCTGGTTAATATGCCATTTTCAAATGCGATATTCAGCAATCTTTCTCATGTTTGTGATATAATATTTGTTGATTTACAAAGTAATATTAACTAAAATGAAATGTATCTATTTTAATAAGAAAACATGTGTGATGTCGCTAAATGTGAAATTTTCTCCATAAGCAATGACTTAGTATAGTCATTTAAAATTTGGTGGACTCGTCAGTAATTCGGAAATTATGAAACAAGTAATATTAAAACCAGGGTCACATGTTTCTGTATTCATTTACACATGTTACATTTAGGTTCAGATTCTACATAGATCAGCTGAACTAAAGTTGTTCATGTGCTGACTTTATGATCTTATGATCTTAATTACATTACAATCGGCATCTAATGTCTTCGTTGTCAGTGAAAACAGAAGTTGAAAAGAACGGGTTTGGTGTTCTGTTCTAGTATGAAAATATTCTATTCTCCATTAGCGAAACTTTGAGTTAATTTTTGAACGAATTGTGCTTTTTTCTAAAGATTCAAGAATAAAATATGTTTAAAAAAATACAAACAAACTTTGCTTTCAAGTTAAAAGGCCTGCCTTTAAACTGTTCAGATAATGACATGTATCCATCGAAACTTCTGATATGCAACAATAACATAGACGATATTGACCAATTGCAAATGACTCGTTTGACAACTGCATGCACGCTTTTTACGGAGTTTGTGAATTTGGACTCGATCGTACAATGACTCAACCGTAATCGAGGGAAAATGTAAACATATGGTGGTGACAAATAGTTTTATAGGCATTTACATTTAAAATTATAGTTTTTGAATATGCTGATCAAAATGATTGGTACAAAAATAAGCTATAAACATCCACTTTTGTTTGGAAAAGTGGATTGACTCAATGTAGAAGTTTATCAAACAACATAATTTCAATTCGATTTTTCAAAGCGCTTCGGACTCTTAGATCGGACATAAAATACAAGTTTATATGTGAATATGTATCCTTAACGCTTGGTGTGGAGACTCCCCATGATATGTGCAGTAACACAGCTTCACGCAAAACGAGGTCAAGTAAGTGAAAAGGAGAAAAAAATGAGGTGTCTACCTGTATGGACTTTGATTTTCCGCCATCTTATTTTGACTCAGCAAAAAATGCCGTACAGGTTACAAGACAGTGCATTAGATGATCCTAAATCTTATACATATGTCAAGTATAAAGTTACGTGAATATTAGTTGCTCGAATAGCATTTCCACCTTCGTTACAAATGTATTGTTCCCACTTTTAAAAGCATAATAATATTGGTATTCGTGCTGCGACTTCATGACTTTCATTTTCTATCCAAGATTAAAAAATTAAGTTGAAGGACAACCACTTTCTGACTGGGTGGATTTGTTAAAAAATATACAATTAGAATCTAATTTTTAAACTAGCATATTAAAATCAGCTTTTTTAACCCAAAAAATACCATTTCTGCCTCTTTCTCGTTTTACTGAATGTACAGGCTGGATCTTAGAACAAAATTTTCAAATACATTTCCCCCTGTATGTAATAAAGGCCAATAGGGGTCTGATTTCCACAGTGGTACTATAAGAGTGCCAGCGGATTTTTTCTTGTTGCAGTTTTTGTAGGCACTTCAAAACTACAGAAGGATGGTGAAAAATCCAGTTGTTTTCTCTACCCCAGTGCTGACAAGAAGCATCTATTCCCGTTGTACCTGGACACCAATGTTTGGAATTAAACACTGCATTTTTTTTATTATAAGGGATCTGATGCAAATCGGTCAACTGTGTGTGGTCTCCATAAATCATTTAAATATGAAAAAGTATTTGTTACTATTTCCCGGCCATCACAATACATCGGCAAACGAATACCGTAGCAAGAAAAGGAAATGGGAAATTCTAAAATCATAACTCCAACATCACGGCAACTCAGAGCAACTAGAATTCAGATAGTATGACAAAGACAAAACAAATAAACAAAAATGAACAAGAACGCCACAAAACTAAAGCACTAGCAGTGTGAACCCCTATAAAAACTTGAGGTATCATCAGGTGCTCCGGAAGAGTAAGGATGATCTGCTCCACGCGGGGCACCCGTCACACTGCCAGTGAAAAGTCTGGTTTTGTCACAGTCGGTGTTAGTCAGTCCGGTAACAAACTCTGGATCTACCAAAAAATATCTGTTCTCATTTGTGAAACAGAAATATTGTAATGGTCTGTCAAATCATGGTGACGACCGTAAAACTTCTGTAGTGACAATTGCAACAGGTACTGAACATACCCTTGATGTATAAGTTTTTGAGACAGTAATTTCGCTCTGTTGACAAAATCGCTGTACAAACTACAGGCACGGCAATAGCGAATGAGTTGTGAAATGTACATGTCATATGCCGGAGAAGTGGGAATATTACTGCTCAAAAACGGGAAGTTCACTATTGGAAAGTCGAAATCATCACGCTTGTCGTAAAGTTTTGTTTTCAGACGCCCAGAGTTGTCAATGTATAGGTAAAGGTCCAGGTATGATGCTGATGATGGTGTATCAGTGCTCTCTTTAATTTCGAGTTCATTTGGGTATATAAGATGAAGGTTATCTTTAAACTGAGGATTGTTCAATGAAAGAACATCATTTATATAACGGAAACTGAAATTAAAGGATTTAGCTAGGTTATTGTCTTTTTTCTGAACTAGCCCTTGTATGAACCTGGCTTCATACGAATAAAGAAACAAATCTGCTAAAAGTGGCGCACAATTAGTCCCCATAGGTATCCCTATTGTCTGCTGGAAAACTTGTCCTCCAAATTCTACAAATATGTTATCAATTAAGAATTCCAGCATTGCGATGACATCCTCCTCTGTATACTTTTTGTGTGAATCAGTGTGATGATTAACCAAATAGGCCCAATCTTTACCTGTCACTAAATATGAATATCTTCTTTCACCCTTTTTAGTACAGAAAGACTGATGTATTAAATCCCGGAGTACTGACTTGAGCTTATCGTGTGGAAGAGTAGTATAGAGAGTAGAAAAATCAAATGTTTTGACACTGTTGCAGTGGTTGAGTTCAGTTGAAGGTAGATATTCTAATAAGTCTTTTGAGTTTTTGACAACAACTGACAGATTTACTGATTTGCTCTGCTTTCTTCTTTTCGTTTCTGGGTATCATTATGGAAATTACAAATATTTGCTATCTAAATTGCAATTTGTCACATTTTCTACTGCCTTTATTGGTTATGTGTAAAATGTTTTGGTTGTCTGTGTACCATTAAACCGTTTGATTTTTAATATATTCAGTAAATCTAAAAGTAATCTATGTACGGCCTCTAATTGTCATCAAACCTTAACGACAAAGCCTCCACAGCCTGTGTCCGAAGCATCACTGTAAACTATACAAGTGCATTATTCAACTATACTCAGATCTCTCCCATTCAGTATGGCTGTGTTTTCCGTCCAGAAAGCCAGTTCATGAAAAGATTCACTGTTTAGAAAAACAGGAGAATCCTAACTTGCTTTTGTCAAAAGACAGTCGTACATACTTCTTGTACGTAATCTCACAACTGGGCCCATAGCCCCTTGCATCGATATAATTTGTCCAATAATCGAAGCTAAAAATCTGGCTTGACCTTAATTTGACCATTACAAATCTTATTCATAACAACCTGTAGAGTTTCGTTCAATTTTGATAGTCTTTTATCAGTTACGTATAATACACCTTTCTCCATGTTCCACACTAAACTTAACAAAGTCACCAGTGGACTGCAGCTAGGTAACCAATCGCATTTCTTTTCAGCGATAAGAAAACCCTCTAACATCTAACTATTTTGGTGAAAACATAACAAGCTGTGCTAATCCTGAATGGGAGTTCATAAATCTCTAAATACCGAAGTTACTGTGAATTTAATTTCTGCATATGCGCATTTCGACAATTTATGTCTCATCAGCGCAGATAAAATCTAAACGTTTGGAAGACCAGAAACCTAAAGATGTTTAAAAACTGATAGCGAACAAATAACCAATATGATCTAAATGTAAAGCCAAAATTAGATAAGGACAGAGCTTTGCTTGAGGGAGATACTCCTTAGTTTTCAACAAAATTTACAAAAATTTAGATATTGTAAGGTTTAAAAGATTAAAAGGTAAAAAAGATTCTGTATAATACCAGCTGAAACCTCAATATGTTTTGTGCTCTCCGTAATTTCAACTGATGATATGAACTATGAAGATCATAGGAAAATAAAAAATCTCCTTTTTCGAACATATGACTTGCATCTGTAGCATCTTCGTACTTAATTAAATCAAAATTTATGTAAATGAAGATTAATTATGTCGACAATCGAGAACTAATCAAAGCTTTGTTTTTGTTTTTCGCTACTGTTAAGGGGCTTACTAACGTTGGAACAGCAAATACAACCTTAACCTAAAAGTTTCAATATCTCTGATTCTACGAACTCAGGATTGTCTAATGCTGATTTATTATTTCTCAAATAACATGCGTCAGGGTCTTTAAAAAATGGTATCTTATACCCATCTTTAATGATGTTGAGTACATTATCATTTGCATTTATAATTTTCCAATATCCAAACGATTCTTTTAATCTACCAACTGGTGTTTCAATATAAGGGCGGACTTTAAATTTTGCACATCTATTTATGAGTTCCTAATAAATCAGTATGCAAATTTTGAAGAACAGTGTATATTTTATTCATCCAAAAAGGCACTCACTAAAATCCACTTTGACAGCCATTTATGCAATTACTGCAAATTTTATAATCAATCTGCGAATGTTAACATTATTTTTACTCTGTAATGAAATAAATGGACAAAAGAAAAGATATTTTTTCTCTAAAGAAACAACTTTTTTTTTCAAATTTGCTACTATGATAAACAATCCAAGTAGACCTTTCTTGTTTCGTTTGATTATAATGAAGAGCTCTATTTCTTTTGTTAAATACAAATCACTTATCGGCCTGAATAAAATTGCTATTTATTAATTAGAGATAATTTTTTTTATTTGAGCTTGTTAGAAACTTATATCGGTAGGTTATTGCAAAGCATGCAAAGTAAAAAAAAGATTATTTCTATTATAATATTTTATAATTTTTTGTTCATGTGAGAAGACTCGTTTGCTCCAAATTGATTATGGGTAAAATGTTAATATTATTTACGTTGTAATTACAAAAACAGGAAAACAGCAAACACCTACAATGGCCAGGAACTACAATCACATGCCACAATTTACAAGCAAACTGTAAAGCGTTTTCTGTAAGCGTTTTCTGTTGCTTTTTATTTTGATTTTACTTTAAAACTTACTTTACCGAGATTTAAATTTGGCATTTCGGGGACTGCTGTACAAGAACAAAATAAAACTGTTGTTCCATTGCTTTGTTTTACTATGTTTTTGTATAGAATTTGTCTCGTGTACATTTACTCTATATCCCTTCATTGCTTATTTTACAGAATATGCTTGTTTGATATTTTGAAAATAGAGAAAAAACACGTTATCGCAATGGACAAAATATTCTTACAAGCAATGACATTGGTTATCGGAACCCTGAAACACTTCAATGCGCGGTAAGTTGCCAATCATGATTCTTATTGTAGTTTTCTTATTGTAGGTTTATACTACCGGTCAAAGTAACTCGACCGAACTCTATCAATGAATATTCATTGATTCTCAAGGATCGTGTTCGGTCTACTAACCAATTCGGGACGATCTAATAAACTCTGGATCACTGGAGTTGAGGTTTTGTGTATTATAAAGTCGGGAACAGGTCGGGAATCGATCGGACCTTGGTCGAGTTAGTCGTGAAGAGGTCCTGAAGGGATCGGCATTGGTCGTGTTTTAAATTTTAAGCCGATTTCTACCCGATCTCGATTTATGCTGAGTTGACTCAAGATCACCTCGATTGATACCCGATAATTACTCCACTAACAAGATTCAGTCTTTTTTTCTATACACGATCTACCCGACCATTTCCCGATCTTTTCCAGACCTTTATCAGACCTTTACTCGACTACTCAAGACCTTTACTCGATTGAAAACGGTGGTATGTCTTCCAGAATAGTATTACAAGAGGCTTTCAAGAGCTTCAGTCATGACTAAAAAAAATAGCAAAAAATTTTTTATTATTTTCCGTGTTTGAATCAAATCTCGGCTATTTGTGTCCTAAATCACCACCAACATATGTTTATTCTGAAGGATCCAGTTTTTGAATTAGCTATCCAATTGCTAATACGTTCAAATTTTCCTGGCAAGTAACTTTCGAATGTTGAATCTGCCGGGTACTAGTTTGGGACGGGACTAGCCAAGGACTATTGTTATCAACTTTCGTCCAATTGGCAAAGTAGTTTCAAAGTAGAAGATCCAGTTTGAGCCCAGTGTTATTTTATGTTCCCTGCCGAGCCGTCTTGAAAGTATTTTGAAAGGGGAACATCCAAAGATTATAGCTCACAATGTAAATGGTTCCAATATTTGGCTCACTGATTTTAAGAGATTGTTTCAATAGGTACCATGCTCCGAGCTTGTGCCATCTTGGATTAGATGACGATATAACAGACACTATTTTGAAAAAAGACCACCCATGACTTTCGAAACCAACGGGCTCAGGATATATTCGAATCAGGTTTTAATAAGATCCAATTTTAAACTGTAGTCCAAGTTGGAAGCAATTTTCCGTGTCGAGGTCTACAAAGGTAGTTAAGGACGTTAAACACCTCCCATTCAGTCAGCAATTTTGGATTAGATACAATTTTTTAAATGGAACCTCAACATCAAACACATAGTGATAGCAAAAGCGCAACCAAGCTATACTAAGTGAGCTAAAAGGGGTCTTTTAAAAAGAATATCACCGGATCTTGCATGCTACTTGTAGAATCGAGTGATGCCGTGCAGGAGTCAAAAGTTAATTGACCGGTTGTTTTGGTAAAATTTAAAAAGCTAATTCGAGAATGCCCCTAATACACAAACTCCGGAAACAGCATCACTAAATATATGAATTCAAGAATCGGATACATTTTCTTGCAAGAAGCAAGTTGATATTCTTATCAAACAATATGTTTCGGTTCAGTTTTTTTTTTAAGTATTAGACAAAGCCAATTTTTTACTTTCGTGTAAAATGTACTAAACGTTACATACAAATTTCGCTGAGAGCATTGCTCAGGACAAATTGTGTTCCAAATGGACACTTACATGTAGCATCCTATCACATAAACGGATTTTTTCTATAGAAACCCGGTTAAAAGCTATGTACTGATATTAATGTAATCATGTTTCAATCGCTGTCTACGTAGAGGCACTTGCTTCCGGCCTAAAAAAATTTGATTATCATCTAATATGAATCTCGGAGATTTCTCCAAGATTCATATTTGATAGTAAACATTTTTTTTCTAGACTGGGAGCAAGTCCCTGCATGTTGTCTACTTTCGTCTTTTGTTCTCAGTTGTTTTATTTGTATCTTTCTTATGCAGTTCCCTGATGGATTATGGCATGTGATTATATTTTTCGGCTATTTTTCATGTGTTTTCTGTTATCTTCTCTTCATCAATTTAGTTTATTCCTACATGAAATTACATAAAAATCACATAGTCGCATTCTAATATATGATGAGGAGGATGACCTACTGATATGTTAACTTGAAAATTTGTACTATTTTCAATTACCTTATTCATTCTTTGCAACTTTTGTATCAGATTCTTTAGTTCCAGTACAGTTATCATTCTTTGTTTGAAGTTCAAGTCACACGGACCACAAAAATACTTTCTCTAACACTATGCTGAACTGAATTTAACATTTTATCCCTATCTTTACTTACAGGTCAAAACTAGAAAAAAAAACTCTACCAATACCCGATCTTTTCACGACCAGGTCATAAACAAATCGGGTTTTATTCTGGCTCAATCTGACGAAGTCTGGTTAGTCGAATGAAAGTCGGGTATAAGTCGTACTTAAATCGTAAGGAGATCGAGAATAATCGAGTATTAGTCGTGTTTAATCGAGTACAGGTCGAGTGAACGTCTTGAGGTATCTCGATTAATGAATTGATCGGGACTTTTACAAAAGGATATGGAGTTAATGAACATGAAACCATACTCAAATTGCAGTATTTTTGAAGGGCTGTATGGCCATTTCGGAAATTAATTCCTCATCAGCAGCACTAAACCCAAGCATGGGAAATCAATTATAATTATTGATACATGTGATCTCCGGACGGGAGTATGGAAATCTCCCGGATTTTCAAGGGATTCTTTAACCCCCCGGAATTCCTGAAATATCTCCCAGAAAATCGACTTCCAGCCAAAATAAAAAAAATGTGTAAGAAATCGCCATTTAGGAAAATTCCCATGTGATAAAATTAGCTTATAGTCACATGACCGCTCATAATCTTTGTCATTATAATCTTTTTGTCCAAATTGACACTTTAATTACACCTGTAATGCTAATTAAAGGATGAGCTCAGTTGTACATCCGTGATTTGTTTACCAGTGTTCCCGGGCATGGTATCACTAATTACCGGTCAATTAGAGATAACCTGTATGGCAATTAACTATTTGAAGATTAAAATCTATCTTTCAGCAAATTTTTCATAATTAACAGGTCAAACTTCCCCTTTGAATAAATTGATTTTTTACAGATCACGTTTTTTTTTCTTTTGGGTTATTTCCCTTTAAACATTGTCTTTTCAGTTCCATGAATTTATTTTTTAGATTTCAACCTTTGCTGATATTTGCTTTCTCAATATAACAGAAATTTTCATTTAACCACTATTTTAGCTAAAAAAGTGTTTATAGATAACATTTGATTGATATTTTGCGAAATAATTTCTTTAAAATTACAAATTTATAGAAAGTAAAAGTAAGATACGGAAAGTTAAAATCTGTACACAATAATTCTGTCCACACAAGTAATTGAGTGTCTGGTGCAGTCTCAAAGAAATGAATCTCTAAGAAATCCATCAACAAGGCAACATTTAAAAGGACCCATAATAAGCAATGAAAATCTTAATCTGGGACAATAATGTGCATATTTAAAAAAACAAATACATAAAAATTATAAATCATAAAAATGAAATTTCATCATGCCCTGCGAAATTGATATGCAAAAGTGACTAATGGTCTCAAAATCCTAGCTAAATCCCTGGCAGTATATATATTACATGTTGGAAATATGGCCATAAAAAATCTCCCTGATTTCACCTGAAAAAAATGGCTAATCTCCCTGAAAATCAAGGCTATCTCCTGCATTGGCTCCAGAGACTTATCACATGTATGATTATTAATTTAAAAAATGTTTAAAATACATAAAACCAAACGAAATCCGAATAATCAGTAGTATAAAGTCGGATTAGTCAAGTTGATCTGATCCGCAGTGTAAACCTAGCATAAGGAGTAAGACTGGATGCGTCGACAGATCGTTCAAATAACTGAAAGTGTCATAAAAGTGCTGTTAATAGTTTTATTTCTCATAATATGTAATATTATGTCAGCAAAATTAGCTGTTGGATTAATAACTTTCGGATTAATGACAATAGTACTATTCATGAATCAATGAGGTCTTGGATCAACGGGCCGTCGGAATAACAACTGTCGAAAGAAGAGTTCTCGGACCAAATTTGTAATCGCCTTAATAATCGTTTTCCCCTTCTTTCAATTTGTTTGTTTGTTTGTTTGTTTTTTTTTATTATTTGATTAACTTGTTATCGTCTTGATATAGCTAAAATATCGATCACTGGGCGTTAAACTCTTATAAATCAATCATTTTCTTCTCCTTTTTGTGACTTCTGCCTTGTGATTTACTACGGCTTCATATCACATTTTACATATACATCGATCGCTACATGTATATTAATACAGATTCAAAACAAATAAAGTGTTGTTTGTTGAATTGAAACTTAAAACAAAATTTGCCACAAAATAAACGTTGATTTTTGTGAAACTTGACAAAAATAAAAGCAAGAAAAAATAAGGACTATGCCAAAATGTAAATAGGTTTTAGTGGATTACATTTACAAGTGCATTATACATAATCTAAAGATCTAAAGAGATTCATGTATCAATATGACTTGTATGATGACATCTTATTCCTATATTTAGACTCCAAATTGCTGATAAATCGTGCCGATTCTAATTGAAGAAATGAACTATATGTTTATGTAAATGAAAACCTAGTTTTTCTTCAATTGATCATTAGGGATTGTTTTTTAGCTCACCTGACCCGAAGGGTCAGTGTGAGCTTTTGCCATCACTTGGCGTCCGTCGTCCGTCGTCCGTCTGTCCGTCGTCTGTTAACTTTTACATAATCATCTTCTCCTCTGAAACCACTGAAGCAAATTCAACCAAACTTTACAGGAATGATGTACTAAAGGTCCTTAACAAAGATTGCTTATTTCGTTCCGATCCGATAAAAAACATGGCCGCCAGC
>MJUU01031186.1:0-14976 GCA_002080025.1 Modiolus philippinarum
CGTACTCATGTTGTGTCTCTGTTTCTTTTTTGTTTCCGATATTGCCAATGTCCTTGGATTATTCGTTTTGGATTGACGGTTCGGTTCTCACTTACTTTAGGTCATATTCGCATACTTTGTCATTCGTATTGATTTGGCAGTTTTAAACATATAAAATCAAATAAACTTAAATAAATTAAATAAAAAAATTAACACGTGCACTGAAAATGCAAAAAAAAAATTACTATGCTCATCAACACTAAACCAAGTAGAAAAATATGACCCGTTGAAAAACGGTCATAGAACTGAGGATAGGGGAATCATAACTCTATTAATTTCTTTACTTGCTTGTTTTAGTTTTATTTGTTCATGTGACAAACTATGCAAGTTTATATGACAATAAATATTTGATTTGATTGATTTGAAAAAATGCCCATAAAATATGTTCATTTGATGTAGCCTCGTTTACTTTATAAATTTTAGTTAAATATTCAATAAATTACAAATGAGTATTTTATTTAAATATTTTAATTATCATAATGTGTTACTAAGACGTCATTTTTTCATTTCATTTGGTCAGAACGTCGTTGGTCCAATTTTACGAAGTCAGCTTTTTCGGCGTATTTTTCATTGAAGTTGACAACTTTGACGTTTCCCACAGAGAAAACGAATTTGGTGACCCTCATATTATTTTATAAAATTTTTCAATGATTACAAAAAGAATAACATATAGTTTTTAAACAAAATCTATCCAGTAAGAAGATATAATGAATAAAGCGACAAATTTGCACATTAAATATTTTACGGAAGGATATGAAGTAAATGAACATGAACCATAACACATATGTTAACTCCAATCGCAATAATTTTAATGAGCTGTATGGCCATTTCGGAAATTAATTCTTCATCAGCAGCACTAGAACCCAAACAAAGGATATCCATAATTTCAAAAATGTTTTAAATGCATAAAACCAAAAGAAATCCGAAATATCAGTAATATCAAATATAGCTAAGGACAAAACTACGATGGCGGGAGTTAATCCTAAGGTTTTAGAATTTACATAAATTTAGATGATAATAATTGAACAAAGTGTACACATGAGATATTATCTCATGTAGAAGTACACCATATCTAAGAAAAATAAAGAGCATACATCTCTACCACGGGGAATTGTTTTTAAATCTAGATTTTCAAGTATATTCTTTGTATTTTTAGAGATATTACGGTCATTTTCCAGACAGCTGTAGAATAAAAACGAGTACGGTTACCCCCCTTTTTACATTTATTGATGTCTTATACTCATATCTTACTCTGTGCAAAATTAAAAAAAAAATCTATGGATAGGTTGTAGTCTGACCCTTGACCTTACAATTGTACCCAATATGAACAGCCATGTTATTAGGACTTTAAGCATTAGTCAAGATGGCATTGATGAGTTAGAGAGATACCTTTTCACACATATACTCATTGAAAAAAAAACACACATATACTCATTGAAAAAAAAAGAAAGTGGTCTTGCGATATACTTTTTGTAAAAAAAACCTATTAGGAGACAAGCATACACAAAACCAACAAACAACCTAAAAACAAAACTAAAAAGACTCAAAAAACATAAAAATGATATCAATTGCAAAAAATATGCACAATCAATCACCAACTTTCGAGTCCATTCATTTCAATTCATGTACGGACAGAAAAAAATGTATCATACAATATTTGCTTTAATGTACATTTTGAAATGCGCTGCATGCCACGAAATATAACATCAACAAATAGCATATTAGAAGACGCAATGGGTGTATTTGAATGTATTACAGTAATCATTTAAATTGGATGATAAAATTATCGTTTTCGGTAAAATCTACAAGCAAAATATGTACGAAGTGAATATGTCAATCAACACAGTTTCTCAGTGCACTACGTTCACTTGGTTGGGAAAAATAAGATTCTTTTTTAGTTTTTTTTTTTTTTTTTTTGGGGGGGGGGGGTTTCTGTGAAGAATCGCCCTTCGTCTCTACAATGTCATGAAGTAGAAATGTTACGAACATTTAAGACGCTCTAGCTGTAGTAGCTATATATTTTTATGTGAATTTTCCATGAAACTTATAGTATGAGATTACATTTCGTCTGCTACATTCCTCTAGTTTTTGTAGAATATGTTGTTAATTGGAATTGAAACAAAAGTAAGGAATTAACCCTTTTCCAGACTTTTTGAACACTGCTTGAGATATTCAATAAATTACTAATATTTGTTGTGTGAGTCAACCTCGCTTACTAACAATTCCAGCTTCAATTTGATCTTTCGTGTGTCGATCATAGCCTGACAGGGGCGTACCTGTCGTTCCTATTTTGATCATATTTGGTAATTTGTTCTCTATCAGTTTTTAAACATCTTTGACTTTATGGTCTTCCAAACGTTTACATTTTATCTGCACTGAAGAGACATAAGTTGTCGAAATGCGCATATGCAGGATCAAAATTTACAGCACCTTCGGTATTTAGTTACCCTACACATCTAGTATCTGTATTAGAAGGGTTGCTTATTTGAGCAATTTTTAGGTATGCATGGATTACAAAGAGCTAAGGAGAAAAATTAATAGACTCGAAGCCAAAGTACTTTGCTATTGATATTTCAAATGCATTGCATATAAATGGAGATGATCAGATTGAAATTTCTGATTTCCCCCCTCCCCCATATCTGTCCTTGTTTAACTGATGTTGAAGATAATTTTAAAAGCAATGTTAAATTATACTTGTATGAAAATTATATTGTACTTGACTTTGACTATTGTGCTGGCAACAGTAATTGTTTTAAGTACACACTTGGGACAAACAATTAAATCTATGATATTTAACGTTTTAGAAAATGAACAGGATTTTAGTTCTAAAGTTTCGTAATTGGTCTGTAAAGTTTCTTAATTTGTTCTTTAATGGTTCTTTTTATTGCAAAATAACGTGACGCACGATTCAGTGTTTCGGCCATGAAGAGCATCAATAAAAGAGTTCCCCATTGCTTGTTTTTACCATTTATTTGTACATACTTTGTCTCTTGTGCATTAACTCTATATCCCTTTATTGTAAATGAAAACTATAATGTATTAGCAGGTATTACAAAGTAGGCTTCTCAATTTTTTTGAACAAATGAGCTTTTAAATATCCTTCAAGTGATGTCGATAAAAGTTATTTAGACTGAGTGCTAGTGAAAACGCAACTCTTAATATCTTTTATTATTTTTCTCGCTATTGTAAAAATTTCAACAAATGTAGCTGCTAATTTATCTGTAATTAAACAGTAAAAAATGTTCTGTGTGACTGCTTTTAACTATACAAGAAGCAGTAGCAGAATACACATCAATTGTTTTTGGCGCGAATTTACGTATGCTTGGTTTTCTTTATTGTCCCCTAGCAAACCTGTCCACATTAAATATATATTGTGACTTGTTTTCATTTAATTTATGAATGCTAGTGTTTGAAACACGCCTGGGAAGTTTTTCAAAATGCCATACATCACTTTAATCACCTTTTGAAGGACTTGACTGGTTTGATATGTCAGCTTCCTGTGGAATGTGTCAGTCATATTTTGACGTTTAATATTTAAATTACACAAAAGAAAACGGTAGTTTCAACAATAAAAAACATAAAAATTGCAATTTTGAGAAATTTCAATCAATTTTAAAAAAAATTCCTGACAAAATTAGATCTCATAAGTTTAGGCCTTTTTGATATTTTTTCCTCTTTGTGATAGCAGTGTAAAGACCATGTGTGTAAGTGTGTGTGTGTGTGTAGGGGTTGGGCTATTTTGACCACCTGATCAGTACTAATTCGGATTTCGTTTAATTTTTATGCAGTTTAACATTTTTTTGAAATTATGGATTTCCTTTCTTTCGGTTCTAGTGCTGCTGATATGGAATAAATTTCCGAAATGACCATACAGCTCATTAAAATTATTGCAGTTGGAGTTAACATATGTGTTATGGTCTCATGTTCATTTACTCCATATCCTTTCGTAAAATATTTGATGCTGTGACAGATTTTTTTAGAGTTTAACTTTCTGTTATTAATACAACATTACTAGTACATGTAATCTAAAACTGCGGATCTATCGTGTACACCCAATAAAACATCGGTTTTTACTATAAAAAGTCTTATTTGTTGTTCCTTATTCAATCATAATGCTTAATCATAAATGAGACTAGGCCTGAAATTTAGTAGCTCTCAAGCAAGTGTGCACGACATTTAGAAATGTTTAAAAGAACTATAATACTCCCTAGATGAATGCTTTTGACCGCAATTGACAAGAAAGGAAGAAAAAAATACAAATTATGCTATTTCTAAGTAGTCATTCTGCTTACACAATAGCGTGTGCATAGAATATGTTGGTAAGATATCATTACACGAAATTATAAACCCTCATGGGAGACATCCCACGAAATTCTGCAAAGATATTTAAAATGACGTAAGAACGATTCTGTTAAAATATTCAAAACTCGTTTATGTTATTTCTTGACATGAACTCATTTGTGTATGTTATGCCAAGTGTAGCTTGAATGTTACTTAATTCAATGCTAGGTGACGCCTTGATCTCAACATGGGAGATACGTGTTGGATCGTCCATGGTGATTTCCTGGAAAAAATAACATTTGTTGATTTACCATGTGCAAAAAATGTATTTTTGCGCTTACATTTAGTCTATTAAACTTCAGCTTCCTTTCCTAATATTAATTTCTAATATTTTCAGGGATATGATAATGTATGTAAATATAGATTCCGGCTATTGTAGACCAAACAAAATCCTATATAAATTAATTGCTGTGAAAGTACTTTTGTACGTTTGGTTATAATTTTCGAGGATTTCGTGGTTCCCTAAAACCACGAAATTAAGTTCCCCCCAAAATGCAATTTTTCCATTGAGTTTTAATGCATAGAATTTGAAACCACGAATTTAAGTGCCCATGAAAAACTAAATTTTATGAAAACCACGAAAATTGATGTCTGCGAATGAAAGTAGTGTAATAAAACTTTAGATTGACTGAGCAGAGTTTGCCTTACACTTTGAACTGGGGTACATCTACTTTTTCAATGTAAAAGATTACAATCAAATTAATCATTAATGATCATTTAGCCCATACTTTCTTTGTCTTGTAGTGTTTACTTATTTTTATATACCACAGTTTTAAATGCCAGAAGACATACTGTATAAACTAGATTTGTCTTAATTAGGCTATTGACTGTGTGTGTATTACAGAACATCCATGTAGACAATACTGCAAATAAGAGTAGGATTACAGTTATAATCGGAACGTGTATTCCTTACGGATCACAGAACGTGTATTCCTTACGTATCTCAGAACCTTAATGCCCTACGTATCACCATCGATTTGCACAATTCAATCACTAGTGTATAAAGGAGGGGTGTGCGTAATTATAATGTATATGTTTCAGGGGCAATGCTGTCTTTTCATTAAGACATTCAGACATTTACTCCATATTTTCTCATAAAGAAAATAGATAACATACACATCTCCAATTTTATCAGAAGATATAACACAATTTTACGTGTTACACAAAGAAAATCACGTCATATTCCTTTGAAAATATATTCCACCTTTTTCAATAATTACACTTTTGATGGTCTTTGGAACGTTTACCGGTCATCTTATTTCAATATATTTTCATTATTTATTTCCTCCCATTTAATACACTGATGAAATAACATTTTGTGAATACAGAATGACTTGACTTGATGTCTGGCATGATCGACTTTCAACTGACTCAATGATTTAATTTTATACTGAAAGGATATTTAATATACTGAGTTCAAACTCATAAAACAGGTTTTCAAGTCAGGATTTTAATCAGTTGTAATAACACTTTGCAAATCCCCTTGATTGGAAATAATTAACATACTGATCCTCGACAAAGAAAGAATGGGCTAAATTGGTTATTCAATGCCTGGTTATTAGTATATAAAAAAGAATCGTTTTCGGCTTCGCCTCAAACCATTCTTTTTGATACACTATAACCAGGCATTAAATAATCTATACGTAGTCATTTGTATAGTGAACAATTTTCAAAAACAAATAGTTTGCAATTTGTATGCCTCAAGATAAAAGTAGGAACATTCACCAATCAAACAATTATTGATCTATTAAAAAGATCACCCTGCATTTGGTCTATTGTACCTATTGCTGTTTTGGAATGATCAAATCCTGAGTGACAAGTAACTCCGCCCAGTCAAACTATACTTCCACAGTATGTTATTTTCGCGTCAGTAATGTAGATTTGTTTTACGTCATAAACACAGAGTCCATAAAACATCAACGGTATTATGATGTAACATTGATTTTAGAATAGAAAATGTTTACACAGCTTTTCAGATCTGTCACTTCTAGTTTTTCAACGGAGTGACGTGCCAGTCTTAAAGCTATTATAGAACATTTAATGATAGCGTTATCTTCCACGACGTTTGTTTTTTTTATGCACATTTAATTCGAATCGATTTTCTGACAATTTCGGAAGAATGTAAAGTTTTTATTACCCATTACGGGCAATTTGTTTGCAGTAAGATTAAAATTCAGGAGAAGTCATCTGGGAACATTTGGATTCCTTATCACATTCGAAATTATGTAACTGTTGTGTTGTAGTGCAGTAGAACGGACATTAGTGTCCACGTATTGCTTTTTGATGCATACATCTTAACAGTAAAAACAAAAAGTGATTCAGTTTTGCTGCTGAAGCATTTTAATATACCTTTAAAACACTTAAAAGTAAGACGACTTGTTCACATCCAAACGTGCTGCTATAAACACAATCACATTGACTGCTTGGTTCAAAATATTATTGTTTTGATACGTTATAATAAATTAAATCAAATGCTTTGTTCTTGATTTACCATTTCGATCTTATCATGATCTTGACGGCTCGACACAACTTTGTTAAAATAGTATAAATTATTCGGTCTCTTATCAAAATAACCGTCTTCAAGGACGATCAAGACCTGTTCAGTGTGACCAGATAGCGTCTTCATACTATCAATTGCATAGTTATTTATTCCACCTTGTAAGGCTATGGTCTCATTTATTTAGTCCATATCCTTTTGTAAAATATGCTGTGCCACAAAATTCAATTCAGATTCCTTTTTTGAATTTCATTTCATTTTTAATTATCGACTATATTCAGGGATCGTTAACTCAATATCACTTCATCACTTATTTGAGTGCAAAACATCTGCTGTCAACGCTCAGTGTAATGTTTTCAGAGTAAAAGAAAGAAAGCGTATTTCCCCAGATTTTTACTTTTCTTGGATGTAAATCAACACATAGCACAAGTTTTTTGTTTGTTTCTATTTCTTTCGTGATTTTGTTTTCATCAGCAAAGGTTTGTTGACAGATAAAGCTGAGACTCATTTCAGTAATTTAAGATGTTTACATTAAATGTACACCTCAGTGTAAACATTTCCATTCACAACCACAATGAAGAAATAAAGGGATATGGAGTAAATGTACATAGGATAAAATCCCTATAAAAACATGGTAAGACAAAGCAAATAGAACAACGCTCTCATTGTTCTTTTTCATCTTGGGGCAACCATGACGCAAACACTCCTACCTAAAAATATGTTCAAGATGGGCCCTAGCACCAATTTAAGCGGAATTCACTTGCTAAACGATGAAAAACGCTATCTTCACAAATCTTTTTCAATACAACGTCATTTTGATCTCAGTATACCGTCAGAGATGCCGTGACGACTTGTTATCACTAATCAAGTTTGTCTATATTTAATGACTTTAAATGTCAAAATACTCATAGGAGAGAGTAACACAAGGATTTTCTAAAATCAATAATCATGTTCGATTAATAATTTATTCCTCAAGTAATACAAATAGATTATTGTGGCAGTATTTCAAAATACACTGTTATAAACACACACTATTGCATTATTTATTTCACGAACGAAAACATCATTCTCGGATAGTTTGGTCTAGTTTAACGTCAGTTTTTAACAAAGGGTTACGATTAGTCACTTTTTTTTTTGTTTTGGTTACACATTTCGTAATTACGGTACCATAGGGAATACCCAGATTTGATACACTCTCAAGGCACATATCGGCCCTGCACATATTGTCGCCGGCGACAATATGTGCAACTGTATCGGCACATAATGTCGCCCTTCGCATATTGTCGCCGGCGACAATATGTGCTGTAACCGACACTAACATTTGACTGAACAAAAAACAAGCAATATCAAAATGATTTTAAATTTATGATTTTTATAACACAATATGTAATTAGATGTTTTAGGTTCTCATGGATCTATCTGCACTTAGCAATTAGCTTTATAGTTTTCAAAACTAAGGCAACAGGCGTAGAAAATGTCATATATCTCGGTCTGTCCGTGGTGGAGTTACTTTATTGTAAGACGTATTGGAATTCCTAATAGTTCCATTAGAATTAGAATGACAATTTTAGAATTTACTACCTTTGGTTTTGTTTTTAGCTGTTTATGTCTTCTTGAACTTGCTGCTAGACCCGATAGAGAGGAATCAGTCTGGATTTCATCAGTTTTTAAGTTTCTTTGTAGCCCGTGACTATATTGGATTTAGAAAAAAAGTCGAGATTCCGTGATGAGACTTCCCCCCTGTATTGTAACAGTTTTGTTATACCTTTTCATGTTCAATGTGTTTTAGTTTTATTACAATATTTTTATTGGTATATCCATCTGTATTACATTTATGTCACTATAAACTTTAAGTTCTGTTAAGTTTTGTTAGATTCTGAATATAATTCATGTCGCCAGTTTCGTTGTGCAGACGACAGAAGATCATGTGATATGGGCGTGATGTTTTTGAACCAATCAAGATAAGGCAAGCGTTCAACAGTTCGGCATCGGTCAAAAGACTGAAAACTGTTCACGGGTCAACAGACCGTTTTGTTTGAAAAATAAAACAGGCAAATTTGTCGATTTTTTCCCCAGTGCATTTACATAAGGGAAATATTTTACGGTATAACAATCTAATTTAGTGAGTAATACATGTATGCTGTTGACGTTTACATTTAAGACCAAAATATATAAAATATTCTTGATTTATGTTAACTTTTGTGTTTTTTTCCTTCAGTGCTCTAATGCCATTATTTCATAACTCAGTATGGTAAGCTTAAAAATATTCACTAAGCCATGCTCAAAATATTGGCATAAAAGCCTTTCTTTAAATGTTTAAATGTTTTGTAAATAGCTTTACTCTTTTCCTCCTAGTATGTAAGTAAGTCAATAACCTAGATATATCTAAATGGAACAGGTAAATTGGTTCGTCCCTAGAAGGCTGGTTAAGTGTAGTCAAAGGGAAGCCATATACTTGGAGTTTCCTTTCATTAGTAAACAACTTGGCACAAAATTAATTATTTTTTCATTGATAGGGTTTTCACTTAATTGTTCTCAGTAATTTCGAACTGATTTAAAAATATTTTACAAGTAGTGAGTCGTCTAATAAATTTGGCATTACTTATTGATTTCACATTTGTTTTTAGGCATAAACGTTACACACGATTGTAGATATTTTTATCCTATGCAAATTTTTAAAAGTTGTTTCAATATGGTCTGTATCTATCGTCTCTGTTTGTTTATCATCTCTTTTCACTTAGTTTACTACAATAAACGAAAAAAAAAATAGATAAACACCTTTCAAAAGATGAAAATAAAACGTTATCCAACTTGATAATAACAAAATACCGAAGTTATTGTTAATTTAGTTTCTGCCTATGCGCGTTTCGACAACTTATGTCTCTTCAGTGCAGATCAAATCTAAATATTTGGAAATCCATATATCGGAATACACCTAAAAGCTGTTTCAGAACAAATTAGCGATGGATCTAAAAAGTAAAGCCAAAATCTGCTAAGTAAAGAGCTGATAAATGTTTTTTTTTTTTTAATATCTGATCTTTTAGATATACAGTGAATTATATCTAGTAAATTAGTTTTATTGTGTGCTCAGTAATTTTTTTCTGTTATTATTGTGTGCTAAGCGTGGTGTTCTATTATTATTTTGTGCTCAGCCTGGAAATTTGCTAATATTGTATGGTCAGTCTTGCATTGTGTTCTAGGTTCTGGTGTTGTTTTGCCTATGAATAAATATTGATCAGTGCAACATGTTAAGGAAATCAATGTATTCACAAAAATATTGGTCCGAGCTTCCAGGAGCCGAATTCCAAAAGGCAAAAGGATAAAACAGGTACATAACTGCGGAAAAAATGTTAAGCACAGTAGTTCCAGATTGGAACAGGCATTTTATAAAACAAAAGACCGGAACACAACGTTTCATTGTGTGCCCCATTGCTGTAGTATGTGGCATCAATTCAACAGTAATTCATCGGTACAAACTGTGCACCTCTCATTGCAGATCTTTTCCTGTTCTGTTACGAANAAAAAAACTACAGGATGGAACCATACAAAACAGTGATAAACTCATTTCAATTTTCAACGATAACAGCAGGTATATCGACGATATCCTTACTATTGAAAATCCCCAGTTTTTAGACTATGTCGCCCTCATTTACCCACAAGAACTGAAACTTAATAAAGCAAACAATGATTCTAAATACTGCCCATTTCTCGGTCTAACTATCATCGTTGACTCTGGAAAAATTAAAACTAAAATTTATGATAAAAGGGATGATTTTGATTTCACTATTACTAATTTTCCTTTTCTTGATGGCGACGTTCCTGCAGCACCATCATACGGGGTGTATATATCGCAACTGGTACGATTCGTACGCGTCTGATCTACTCTTGACGACTTTAATGAACGTAACCTTACTATCACATCCAAACTATTACAATAAGGTTACAGATTTCATAGATTTATAAACACATCTAAGAAGATATGAACGTTTGGTATCTAAGTATAATGCGACTCGGAAACAACTTATTACTAGAGGCATTTCTCACCCTCGTTCTTACGGAAATGTTGTTAAAAATGTCAAAAACGATAAAAAAAAATCCAGAAAAACTTGGACGTAACTTACATTCTTTACGTAATAGGGGATATTGACCGGATATTCTTCATAATTCCGTTAAATTGGCTTTGGGATCCAATGACCTGAAGATTTTACAATTATACTGGCCTCTCACTGATACTGCCGATGTCNGTCTGTGGATTCATCTTATCAGACTGTCCTTAAAATTTATGAAACAACATGTCAGTTAACTCCACTACTGATATAGTAATTTGTAAGGACAACCATTCCTATGTCAAATAAATATATTAGTCATATATATATATAAAACATAAGAAACAAAAATAGACCATATAAAAGATCATGGATTACATTTTAAAAGTGTTTTTTTTTATCTTATTTTCGAATGAGGTGCAACAAGTTGAGGGTAAAAGATGTAGAAAGCAACTTAAATTTGGTAGATATTCCGATCTTTATTCTTGCCAATGTAAAAACCCGTTTATTCCATAAAATACAACGATCAATCTGATTGTAAGCAAACCTTTATTGTCGAATTCCTATTTGTGACATCATATCTTGACGATGATAGTAATAATTGGATAAAATCTCCTTAAAAAGTAGACACAAGAGGTTTCGCTTCAGATTATCACCCACCACATTTCATTTTGTTTAAAGAAAACAAATATAAAATTCTATATTGCAATAACTTCTTTCGTAAGCTGGTTTAAAACGGTTGCATCTGACAATTTCCACGTAATATTATTTAAAACAGAACGATGCATCAATTTATAATGTAGATGTTATGATTGCATTATGTGTCAGAATGATAAGATTGTCTAGAGACATAACGTTCGAGTTTATAAAACGGAATTGAATTTTTCATTACTTTCTGAGGGTGGTTTTTCTTATTTCAATCTAGTTTGGTTTGTTTGAAAAGGAAGTCTTTAGAGAGACATGCATTGTTTGATTGTCGTGGATAAAATAATGACATGCGTGAAGCTTAAATAGTTCTAATAAATTATCAAAAATAGTCTTTCTTTGTCATATCTCGTTCAATTTATATGTAACAAATATGTTTTTGTCAACATTTAATCAGAAACAACGGCAGTAGAATACCGAAGGAACAAAGGAGTGAAATTTACAAAAATCGAAGTCGAAAGACACGACCAAAACGAGAACAAAGAAACCAATGACGTTAGACACAAAAACAATGACTTTAGACAGATACAAAGCACAGAAACAGAAATTACAACATTCAAAACAAAGGCACTCACAGTGTGGACTCCAGTGAAACTGAGAGTGACATCAGGTGCTCCGGAAGGGTAAGCATGTCCTGCTCTGTTGACAGCACCCGTCACACTGTGAGTGATTAAATCCGGGAAAATGTCAAAGTCGGTAGTCAAATTCGGGAAGACGTGAATCTAGCTGAAAAATGTCCACTTGCATTTGGGATACTGACATGTCATATCATTCAATGATGTTATGGTGACGGCCATAGAATTTCTTTGGGGATGACATTTACATAGGTTAACAAATCTCTGACCAAGCAGCTTTTGGGACAGTGTTTTTGGTCTGTTAAAAAATCAACGTACAAACTACACGCTCGACAGTAACGAATCAACTGTGAAATGTGCACTCCATAGGCTGGAGAGGTAGGTATATTGCTGCTAAGAAAGGGAAAGTTCACAATTGGGAAATTAAAATCAACACGCTTGTCATATAGCTTAGATTTCAAACGTCCATCTTCGTCAATATACCATAAAAGATCTAGGTACGAAGCTGAAGTAGGTGTTTCAGTTGTTTCTTTAATTTCAAGCTCATTTGGATAGATCTGATGTAAATACTCCTTAAATTTAGGATTATTAAGAGAAAGTACATTGTCTATGTAGCGGAAGCTGAAATTAAAGGGCTGGGTTAAATGTTTTTGTTTTCTTTGAATAAGCACTTGTAAAACTTTGCCTCGTACGAGTAAAGGAAAAGGTCAGCTAAAAGCGGCGCACAATTTGTTCCCATAGGAATCCCGATTGTCTTTTGGAAAACACGACCTCCGAATTCGACAAAATATTGTCGATAAAAAAATCTAACATTTTGATTACGTCAGTCTCGGTGTACTTCTTGTTTGAAACAGTGTGGTTCTTAACAAAATATGCCTTGTCTTTCCCTATAACTAAATAGGTGTAACTTCGTTCTCCATTTTTTTTTTGTGCAGAAACATTGATGTATTAAATCTGCGATTACTGTTTTCAGTTTATTGTGTGGCTCTTACTGTGTCATTACCGTTATATTTAGAAAAAATAACAATCAATAGTAAATAAATTACAAAATACCGAAGTTACTAGTGAGACAGGAACACTTGAATACGAACGATATTTGGAAAAGTAAATAAATAAAAGACAATAAACAGCAAAGAAGGATACTGAAAAAATACAGAATTAAAAAGAAAGATTCATCATTGTGTAAAAATCGCAGAAAAACACAAAAAGAATCGTTACAAAATTCAACTTTAATGGTAAACTGTGAATTCACTTAAACTTTTTAAACTGCGGTTTGAATCAAGAAACTGTGATCATATTCGAAAACTTACAATACATGGACAATCAATTAGCAAGCAACCAAATGCCGAAGTCACAGTAAATCATATTTTCGGTTGACAAGTTCGATAACTTGTAACAAACAAAAGATAACAATAAATACCTATTATGGCCGAAAATTACAATCACATGCCACAATCCATAACTGCACTAGAAAAACACAAATAAAGACTATTTTGTGTAGATAGAATCGCCCATTTGGAAAGCAATGGCTCTACGACTTATAAAAGCTGATTGAAAATAAATTAATAATGCAAGCACATGGCAATATGGAGATTCTAAAGACAAGGACAAAATTATACGAAATAAACATGAACACAACAAAACACAAAAAATACATAATTTGAATAAAAACTACTGCAAACAATCAGGTGTTCCGGATGTAAGGGAATGATCTCTGCATATCGTATATGTACCATTTACTTGATATATTTATAAGGCTTCTTACAGTTGTATGGCTTGGTTTTAGTGACTACGTTTTTTAATCTCTCATGGCATTTTACAATTCTTGATTTTTGGTCTAAAAAACTTTTGGCTTCATTCATTACTCGGAAAGAATAAATTTTTGGAAAGCTCACATGGGGTTGATTGACATTTCAAAAGTTCTTTACTTGTAAAACAACCTTAAGGGGAAGTTTAAAGTCAGTAATTTATTAATTGTGCATTGATTCGGTAACCATAAAACGTTTGTTTTGTATCATTTCAGACAATAAACTGATTCGAATAGTGCGGAACTGTGTGTACCCTGAAGATATTGTATTGCATTATAATCGTGATTATCTGGATCATTGCAGTTGTAGTGTTCTTTAAACAAGAGGCTCTCAAGAGCCCGTATCGCTCACCTGGGTCATGGCTGACACAATAAGTCAAAATTATCACAATGTTTAAGGTTCTCATTTTCAAATTTGTTTATTGACTGTTTAAGGGTCTCATTTTGAAGTTTGCTGATGTTATATGATCCCAAATTAAACTATGTTCCCCACAGGCAGCTATTTTTGATGGGGCGTAGACCAACTGTCAATTTTCTTGAAGACCATGTTAGGATCAATGTGCCTCACTTTGGTTCCAATTGGCATAGTATTTTCAGAGGAGATCTTTAAATGATTTCCCATGAAGTCCAAGGTTAAACAATGTTCCCTGCTGACTGCCATCTTGGATGCTATGCGGACATGCCAGACACATTTTATGAAGGGGACCAAGTAAGGACCATTGTGACTAAGTATGATTCCAATTGGCCATGTACTTTCAGAGGAGAAGATCTTTGAATATGTTTCCCTATGGGGTCCAAGGTTAAAAACATGTTCCCTCCTGGCGGCCATCTAGGATATGATGTGGATTTGCTGAACACATTTTTAAAAGGGACAATTGTGACTAAGTTTGGTTCCAATTGGCCCAGTATTTTCAGAGGAGAAGATTTTTGCAAGATTGTCCAATTTTGGACAAAGTTCCCCGCTGG
>MJUU01031186.1:15867-31191 GCA_002080025.1 Modiolus philippinarum
TCTTATTTCAATCTAGTTTGGTTTGTTTGAAAAGGAAGTCTTTAGAGAGGCATGCATTGATTGATTGTAGTGGATAAAATACTGACATGCGTGAAGCTGAAATAGTTCTAATAAATTATCAAAAATAGTCTTTCTTTGTCATATCTCGTTTAATTTATGTGTAACGAATATGTTTTTGTCAAGAACGGCAGTAGAATACCGAAGGAACAAAGGAGTGAAATTTACAACAAGTCCAAAGACACGACCAAAACGAGAACACAGAATACAATGACGTTAGACACAAAAACAATGACTTTAGACAGATACAAAGCACAGAAACAGAAATTACAACATTCAAAACAAAGGCACTCACAGTGTGAACTCCAGTGAAACTGAGAGTGACATAAGGTGCTCCGGAAGGGTAAGCATGTCCTGCTCTGATAACAGCACCCGTCACACTGTGAGTGATTAAATCCGGGAAAATGTCAAAGTCGGTAGTCAAATCCGGGAAGACGTGAATCTAGCTGAAAATGTCCACTTGCATTTGGGATACTGACACGTCATATCATTCAATTATGTTATGATGACGGCCATAGAATTTCTTGAGGGATGAAATTAACATAGGTTAACAAATCCCTGACTAAGCCGCTTTTGGGACAGTGTTTTTGCTCTGTTAAAAAATCAATGTACAAACTACACGCTCGACAGCAACGAATCAACTGTGAAATGTGCACTCCATGGGCTGGAGAGGTAGGTATATTGCTGCTAAGATAGGGAAAGTTGACAATTGGGAAATTAAAATCATCACGCTTGTCATAAAGCTTAGATTTTAAATGTCTATCTTCGTCAATATACAATAAAAGATCTAGGTACGAAGCTGAAGTAGGTGTTTCAGTTGTTTCTTTAATTTCAAGCTCATTTGGGTAGATCTGATGTAAATACTCCTTAAATTTAGGATTATTAAGAGAAAGTACATCGTCTATGTAGCGGAAGCTGAAATTAAAGGACTGGGTTAAATGTTTTCGTTTTCTTTGAATCAGCCCTTGTAAAACTTGGCCTCGTACGAGTAAAGGAAAAGGTCAGCTAAAAGCGGCGCACAATTTGTTCCAATAGGAATCCCGATTATCTTTTGGAAAACACGACCTCCGAATTCGACAAAATGTTTTCGATAAAAAAATCTAACATTTTGATTACGTCAGTCTTGGTATACTTCTTGTTTGAAACAGTGTGGTTCTTAACAAAATATGTCTTGTCTTTCTCTATAACTAAATAGGTGTATCTGCGTTCTCCATTTTTTTTTGTGCAGAAACATTGATGTATTTTCTGCAATTACTGTTTTCAGTTTATTGTGTGGCTCTTACTGTGTCATTACCGTTATATTTAGAAAAAAAAATAACAATCAATTATAATTATAGTAAATAAATTACAAAATACCGCAGTTACTAGTAAGACAGGAACACTTAAATACGAATGATATTTGGAAAAGTAAATAAATAAAAGACAATAAACAGCAAAGAAGGATACTGAAAAAATACAGAATTAAAAAGAAAGATTCATCATTGTATAAAAAATGGCAGAAAAACACAAAAAGAATCGTTACAAAATTTAATGGTAAACTGTTGTATGTCATATACATGTACGAAATGAATTCACTTAAACTTTTAAAACTGCGGTTTGAATCAAGAAACTGTGATCATATTCGAAAACTTACAATACATGGACAATCAAAGGAATACAAAAAGGAAGCAAGCAACCAAATGCCGAATGCACAGTAAATCATATTTTCGGGTGACAAGTTCGATAACTTGTAACAAACAAAATATAACAATAAATACCTACTATGGCCGAAAAATACAATCACATGCCATAATCCATTACTGCACTAGAAAAACACAAATGAAAACTATTTCGTGTAGATAGAATCTACCATTTGGAAAGCAATGGCTCTACGACTTATAAAAGCTGATTGAAACGAAATAAATAATGCAATCACATGGCAATATGGAGATTCTAAAGACAAGGACAAAATTATACGAAATGAACATGAACACAACAAAACACAAAAAATACATTATTTGAATAAAAACTACTACAAACAATCAGGTGTTCCGGATGTAAGGGAATGATCTCTGCATATCGTATATGTACCATTTACTTGATATATGAGGCATCTTACAGTTGTATGGCTTGGTTTTAGTGACTACGTTTTTTAATCTCTCATGGCATTTTACAATTCTTGATTTTTGGTCTAAAAAACGTTTTGCTTCATTCATTACTCGGAAAGAATAAATTTTTGGAAAGCTCACATGGGGTTGATTGACATTTCAAAAATTCTTTACTTGTAAAACAACCTTAAGGGGTAGTTGAAAGTCAGTAATTTATCTCAATTGTGCATTGATTCTGTCACCACAAAACGTTTGTTTTGTATCATTTCAGACAATAAATTGATTCGAATAGTGCGGAACTGTGTACCCTGAAGAGATTGTATTGCATTATAATCGTGATTATCTGGATCATTGCAGTTGTAGTGTTCTTTAAAAAATTGAACAGTATTCGAATATTAGAACCAGATGAACCAAGAGATATAAACACACGCCAAAAAATAGAAAACATTCGAATAGTCAAGTATAATATATGAGGGATACAGCAGAAAACTGTCAATAACAATGATAGAGAGGGAAAAGAGACGATTACAGCAAATGAACATTGCTCCAGTACTTCCGGCTACAGGACGCATGACTTTAAAAATACATTACCCACAATTCAAATGGAAGATATGACTACTACAGAAATGTGATGTTGAATGATTATAACTGTAAATGGGTTTTGACTGCGAATGTCTGAAAATTGATGGTTTTATATTGTTAATTTTTGTTAAATGTGAATACAAAAATCATTCCAATATTCATCACTGTTCCATTGTTAATTGTATAATGCTTGCTTATAATCAAACTGATATGTTTAAGCATGTAACATAATATGGAATTATTATTTCTATTTCATTTGTTACCACTTATATCTTTTATGATAATGGAAGGACAGGATTCGGAATTATCACATCAAATTTTGTTTAATATTTTCTTCGTCTGCTACAGAAAATATCAGTGGTCGTTCTCGAAAACGAAGATAAAGCTGACAAAATCTATTGTCAATAAGAAGTTGATAAGCAAAATATTGCGTTATGAACAAAAATGTTTTCATATTAACTTTATAAAGTTATTATGCCAATTTATTAAATGAAGTTTTGGGTAGCATCATACAAAACAATGGAAAATGCAGGCCATCAACTTATCAACTTCAGTGAGGTCCTTTAAGTGAAAAAGCCTGTTTGCATATACATATGGACACTGATTGTTTTCAAACAAATTCTGAGTGTCATAAATAGTACTTGCTCGTTTTTCATAAACTCCTCACATTGGAATAAATAACGAGAAAACAAGCATCTTTTCTCGTATATTTTAGTATATTTGCAGCTTTTTTTTTTTCATACAATTCCGCAAAAAAAAGCGACTAAAGAGATCAAGCGAATATCAATGAACTTTTTTATTAAGATATGTAATAGAATAATGGGAAATCTTGACTGTATATATAAAGAAAGGGTCAGTTCTACTAAAAAATGACAAAAAACTTCGAAGGGCTCAAAACTAACAATTTAGCTGGTTCATTCAAGTCATCAGAAGTTTAAAAAGTGTCCTTGTATTCACACATTGCATGTAGGATACACAAAAACTCATTTTATTGAAAAGTCCGAGTCACAATTACTTTGATGTAATAAATCATCATCCTCTTCTCTATTCATGTTAAACAAATAAAACGTTTGCACATTCGTATGAACTGGAATCGAAAGCACACTTTATGTATTATAAACAACTTATGAATAAATATTATTATAGATAAAGACACCTGAAACACATCTAATCTTTATTTTCATTGCAACAAATGTATGCAGGATTTTGCTTATAAATTGTTTAACACCCTCCTTTCAGTTCTTCAACGGCTATGACAATGACCGTAGTGTTCATGATAATAGTTTAAAGAATGACCTTTGACATTAAATACACTAATAAAATTGAATATAATATACGGACTATTTGATTTTCAGAGGGAGCGCTGCGATTTTGTTAGAAAAAGTTTCTGCCCCCGAATTTTGAAAAAAAATCGACTAGCATCTGGTTTGATCAAAATAAAATCTTACCCTCTCCCTTCCTATTAAAAAAAAGCCTGGATCAATCAATTGTCCTAGCAAAGTGTTTATGGGGATATTTTTAATTCCGACTCGGGTGAAAATCTAAGCCCCCTCAAAAGATCAATGAGCCATGCCATTCTGAAACTTGTTCTCAGATAGGCATGATATATTTAATTATTATCTAAATTTCCCACAATGTAGACTAAGCAGTGTCTGGGTCAAGTCATGGGTGAGAAACACCTTGTCAGTGTATCAAAATGGGTACAGCACCGGTTCTTTGCGTGTTAGAAAAAATTCCGATAATCCCTTCTACCAAATATTGTTTTTTTTGTTTTTTTTGTTTTGTTTTTGGTCTACCCAATAGAAGCAAGATTTTTTTCAAAATAACCTCTCTTAATTTGTAAACTACAGATATATTTGTAAACTATGTGTAATGTGCAGAAACTATTTCACACATTATCCTTCGCTAGTAAGACAGATTAAAATAATTATTTTCTATGAGGCATTGTGCATTTTTCAGTTAGGTTAATTTTTCAGAAGGTGTAATTTGAAGAATTTAATTTTGCTCTTTAGTATTGCTGGAAAATGAAACAACACCTAAATTTCAACACCGTTTATTACACTTTTCACCCTTGGTACTAAGCCACTATTAAATTACCGAAAATCGTACCTGCCACTTCTTGTCATCGACATTTTTTGTAAGTTGTGCAAATTTATCATTATTCTTTGTATGATTTTCTGAAATGTTGTAAGTGCCTCAACGGATTATGAGTGTCAGATTTCGGAAGCCTTTGATATCCTCGGGTTTTATCCATTTAAGCAGGGTAAAATATTTTCGCACATGTATTATATTTTCTTGGTCATCGGACACTTCAAATGCATGAAATAGACAATGTATAAAATTTTATCAACTTCCAATTATATTTCATATATTTTAAGGCATATAAAACAGCTAATGGAAATTGAAGAAAATCCTTAGAGAGAACTTTTTCCCACCACAATTTTGACGTCGTAAAACTAAAAAATTCTTACATGGATTTTCAAATTTTTTTGGCTATGTTCTATTAGAAAAGTTCTTCAAAACAAAAGGTCAGAGTTTTCATTCTAATTACAAATTTCTGACACTCGTACTCCCTTAAGTATATGTCAAGGTCAGTTCCAAATATGACGTTTTCGAATGACCTTCATCATCATGTTATAATTTCTAACGTCAAATACAAAAAATAAGTTTTTTTACGTGCAGTCTCTCGTTACAGGGAAAAACATAAGAATTCGATGCAAAAAGTATCTTCATGTGCTGCTTCCTTGATGAACCGCCAATAGAACACTCGTCTTGAATAAGACCAGAAAAACCAGCTGCAATCTTATCATTTGTCAACTCCGTCATTCTGTAACTTTTATACAAATCATTGCATAATTCGAAAATATTTCACAATACTGTGAAAGGGGAAATTTTCGCAAGGGGTTTGTTTTCACTAATTTCGCGATTGACACAAATTAGCGAACATTTCCCCTCGCGTAAATTTGTTTTTATTACAACCGTAACGAAACATAAGTGAAAATCGCGAAAATTAAACTTCACGAATAGGGTTACAAAATCGAAAAATATAAATCACGTGAAAATAACCCCATTTCAGTAGTAATTCAACAATTGTTCCTTGCATAGAAGACCTTCTTTGACTTATTAAAGATATAAGAGAATGGTGAATGAAAAGATATGGGGTGAATGCACATGAGACAATGTCTCTACAAATACATGGTGAAAACAAGCAAAGGAAAACTTGCAATATTTTACGAAAGGATATGGAGTAAATAAACATGAGACCATAACACATATGTCAACTCCAACTGCAATAATTTTAATGAGCTGTATGGCCATTTCGGAAATTCATTCCTCATCAGCAGCACTAGAACCCAAACAAAGGAAATCCATAATTTCAAAAAATGTTTATAATCAGTAATATCAAATAACTACGATGGAGGGAGTTAATCCTTCGGTTTTAGAATTTACATAAATTTAGATAATAGTAATTGAACAAAGTGTACACATGAAATATTATCTCATGTACAAGTACACCATATCAAAGAAAAATAAAGAGCATACATCTCTACCACGGGGAATTGTTTTACCAACTCCACACTGCAATAAAAGACAAACTCCTGTATTATTAATATCTTAATTTTAGCAAATTTTGCTAAAACTAAGGAGTATCTCGCTCTTGCATAGATCTGTCCTGAAAAGCCATTTTGATCTGTAGTTAAGTATCTTAGGTTATTTTTGCTTTACATAATTTTACAAATTTTTGGTAAATGTTCTTCAAATATCTTGATTTGATCTGCAATGCAGAGACATAGGTTGTCCAAATGGCCATATGCAGAAACCAAATTAACACTAACAACAGCATTTTGGTATTTATTACAACCGGGCTTGGTCCTCTCCTGCCTGAGTGCTAATATTGAGGAAGTTCACGTACCCAGTACTCGATTCGTCGGTGCTGGCCCGAAAGCCGATTTTATATGAAAACTTTTCGAATTTTGCTTAAATCTAGAGGATATCGCTCTCTTGCATGGCTCTGTTCTTTTTTGTTTTTTGTTTTCCGTTTTGGTCCTTTTGGTCATTTGTGCTCTATCAGATTTAACCAATTCTTGGTTAATGATATTCCTAAAATTTGTTTTGATCTGCGCTTAAGAGACAGAAGTTGTCGAATCGACCATATACAGAAATTAAATTTACAGTAACTTCGGTATTTTGTTATGTATCACAATATTTTGTTCATACTCATTTTAAATTGATCCACCGACATATAGATCGTTAAATTCGTGCGTAAAGGCGTGCGTTGGAGTTACCGTTGGAATTGGACGAGGTTTCACTGATAAATTGTTTATATTATTGATATATTGCCAAATATGTTATAGTTAATTTCATGATTAAATTAATTAATTTAAATTATCTATGTATTATAAATGGAACTCCTTTCATCGCATAAGAATCTTTTTAGTGATGTTATTACAATGTGAAAAAAGCCCATTTTTGTTCGCCTTGACAAAAATAAACATACACTTCGGTTTAAAAAACACTATGAAATAAAAAAACTTGCAACAAAGAAAAAAGATAACTACAAAATGTATATTGATTTTAATACGATGATTAAATGAAATTGGGTCAATAAAAAATTGCAATCTCACCGTTGCCCCCTTTTGGACCGCATGCAGAAAATTACATGTGTTCTTGAATTTCTTTCTGTTCTAACGTTCATTGTTACTGTAAGACATGTAACTATGCCTGATTATTGTAAAATATCATTAAAACTGTAAGGAAAAGAAAACGATATCTTTGCAAAGTATAATTCCAAAAAATTAAGGGTCTTTAAAAGTTTCAGAAAATGAACTTAATAAGAATCAAATTTTCTTGCAATCTGATGATTGAAAATTATCATAATTACTATATGGAATTGAAAAAGATACGGTTGCTAGGTAAAATGTCGAAAAAAAAACAGGTCTTTGAAATTTTCAGGAATTTGTCAAAATTAGAATCAAATCAGCTTAAACATGTTTTTCGATTAATGGACTTCCAAATGTTTTGGTTTGATCTGCATTGATGAGACATTAGTTGTCGAAATGTGCAAATGCAGAAAATGAATTAACAGTAACTTCGGTATTTGGTTATTCCCTAGATTTCTATAAATGACCATTTCAACAACTTGTGAAAATTACATTGAAAATTAAAATCGGAGCATTCGGAATTCCAAAAATGAAAATAAAAATATTAAAAATTTATATTACAAAAAAAAAATAAATAAAAAAGGATGGGCTAAATATTGTGTCAAAATTAGCTTTCATGATATACATGTATAACTGTTTTTTGTCTTTTATGGAAGTCCTTAAGCATATCTCATTTGAATATGTCAGCTCAAGTCGATGTGTCATTTACCCAGGTTGAAGGTCATTGACCTTCATTCTTTTGTAAATAGTAAATGAAAGGATATAGAGTAAACCTTTTCTTTGCCTTGGTAAATGATACAAACTTCGACACAGCTTTGATTAGTCATTCCGCATTATTAGATGAATTTTCTGCAATGAGAGTCTCTTCATTCTGTCTTTTATTTTGGGAGTGTATCCTTTTGTAATTCAGCTAAGAATAGAGCTAGGCAGGAGTGAGATACTCCTTATTTTTTGAACAAAATTTCGCAAAATAAGTTTCAATAAAACCGGTTTTCGGGTAAGCACCGAAGCACTGACTACTGGGTTGGTGAATTCTCTCGGTGACTAACAGTCCACCAGCAGAGGCATCGGTCCAGTGTCGCTAAATAACAAAATATTGCTTCTCTGTTGTGTCAGAAAAAATAAAAATATTTTCATTTTTGCTTTATCTATCGTATGTATTTGTAGTCTCATGTTCTTGATAAATATGGGTAAAAACAAAAAAAAGGAAGATGAAATCCGATCTTTGACTAGGTTAATTTATTTAGGTTTACGTTTACGTGTCTGGTCTATATGAAATTGGTTGATAGTACACTCTATTCATTTCTTCCAATTGATTTCACGATAGAGCAGCAATTTATCTTGGTTATATAATGAGTAGTGATAAGCTAATAAGCTTTTATACATATTTTAGAAGTTATCTAATGTTTTAAAGTCCCGAATGTATAACGATAAACGAAACAACGGCAGTAGAATACCGAAGGAACAAATGAGTGAAATTTTCAAAAATCGAAGTCAAAAGGCATGGCCAAAACGAGACCACTGAAAACAATGACGCCAGACACAAAACAACGACGCTAGACAGACAGAAAGCACAGAAACAGAATTCACAACATTCAAAACAAAGGACTCACAGTATTAACTCCAGTGAAACTGAGAGTGACATCAGGTGCTCCGGAAGGGTAAGCATGTCCTGCTCTGTTCACGAAAATTATGAGAAATAGAAAAAAAGGGAAACGGGGAATGTGTCAAAAAGACAACGACCATATTTGATTGTTAGACTGAAAGAGATGAGATTAAATAAAAACTAATATGATCAGTATTAATCCTGGCTCAATAACCTTGCAGATATTCAGATTGTGCTTTGTTTTTTTCCGAATTTAATATTGTGTGTTTGTGTGAAAATTAGTTTTTACGGACATGTATTCTTGGTTAAGCATACATACCTGCGCCTGTCCTAAGTCAGTAAATTTAGTAAGCCTTTGTGTGTCTTGTCTGTTTTCTAGTTAGTTCACTTTATGTCTATGGGAGTGTAGGATGATGTTTATTTCGCTGAACTTGATTACTCTTTATTTAGGGGCCAACTCCGACCCGCCGCTGGGTGTGGGGTTTCCTCACCGTTCATTGAAGATCTTATGGTGGCTCTGAGTTGTTTTTACTCCCTTTGGGTCGTTGTCTCTTTGACACATTCCCCGTTTCCCTTCTTTTTCCTATACCACCAACTTTTCTTTCATTTATTTTTTCAGTACCTCATGTAAGGTCAGAAAACTCTGTACTAGGTAGAAATAAATTTTCTTTTCATTAGAAAAGTGGCATGCTAGATATCGGTAAAAAATCGAAAAAGCCTTTCCCACCATTTTTAACAAGAACAGTTACCTAATTGATTGATAGGTAATGCTAAATGTATACCATAACCAATGCTGCATATTTAAAGCATTAAATTGAAGTATCAATTCTATAATTCATGGGATGCTCAATTCTAATTTTTAATGCACTTTATCGATAAAATAATAGTTTAACATAGTTCTTACTTTTTGTAACATCTCAACGTCGTCATGGAAACCTATTACGAGACTTTTAAGGCATAAGTACCAACTGAGATGCAAAAATATGAAAAAAAGAAGTGAAGATATATATTGGTTATATATTTCTGTCTTTTTATATTTAATTTCATTGCATATAGTACGGGATAAGAATTATTTAAAACAACTTGTATACGAATACTTTTTTTAAAATGGTGTAAATGAGGGTTCAATCTTCTCTAGCAATGTTTTGAAATGGAACCCTTTCCTCTAAAGACTTTAATTATTTGCGTAATAATGCGGATTTACGACTATCAAGTGAACAGAGAGAAATAAACATAAATCTGATGCCATTTCTTCCATTCATCCGCAAGAATTACTGGAACAATGCGGCGAAATAGGGAAATTTTAAAATCAAAAATAAAAAAAAACGGCATTTAAAATGTAACGCAAAAGTAAATAAAAAAGACATGAACGTCATAAAACTGACGCACCAGCTGTGCGACCCACATAAAAAAATGGAAGTTTAATGAGTTTGCCGGAGAGGCAAGTATGATCTGGCTACCAATCACAATTCTAATGATAAACTTCTTGTTGTTATAGTAGGTGTTCGTGAGATCAGTAATAAACTTTAGATCTACTAAAATGTCTTTTGTAATTTGTGAAATTAGACATGGTGACGCTCTGTCTGTCAAATCATTGTGACGACCGTAAAACTTCTTTAATAACAATTGCAACAGTGATTGAACATAACTTTTGAGACAGTAATTTCGCCCTGCTTTCAAATTAGGAAACAATTTGAGACTATAAACGAACAGGTACCTTTCAAATAATTGTAACCCACTGAATGATATGTTAAAGTAGATAGTTACCCTCGCATAAACCAATCAAAGACTGACAATACTAACTAGAAATTAAGTTTGATAAATTAGGAAACATAGCTCATAGGAAGACTGGTATTCCAAATAACTTTCAACGAAGGTGACAATGTTTTACTCTGAAATAAAAAAAAAAGCTCAATGTTATTTACATAGTGTCTAAAGTGAATGCAATTTTTACAGCTGATTTAAACAATGTTTTTACGGACTGATGCCAGATAATTGAAAGGGTAATGACATAAAGCAGTCATCATACTTTTTTGAAGAACACAAATAATGAAGCATTGCACGATGGAGATACCCGTTAAATACTAGGGCTAAATGTTAAGGATCTATTAGAAACGGATGACTGGCCAAGAAGAATGCTATTTTAAGTGTTTATTGACGTAACATATACAGCTGTGATAATTTTGGCCAAAAATACATATACATGTACCCATTTATGTCAGGAATCTAATATTCCTCACATATTGTGCAGTGTTTCATTAATCTCCAATAATAACGACAGTAGAAAACCGAAGGAACAAAGCGCAAGATTACACAAATCTAAGTCCAGAGACAAGGCAAAAGTAAGAACATCAAAATACGGAAGACCAAAGACACCATATGCCCACAAAACACACGAACATTACATATACTACACAAAAAACTAAAGCACTAACAGTGTGAACTCTCAATAAACAAGAGTGACATCAGGTGCCCCTGATGTCACTCTTGTATTACATGGCTGAAATTTCATTTCAGCTATGTAATATAACCTATGTTTCAATTATATCAAACGTATAATTATTTCTGCTGGAAATACTTTGTTGTTTAAATCATTTTTTTTACTTCATTATAGATATTGTAGCAGCTACTCAGTCCCTTGTAATAAAACAAAATCTTTTTATAGGAATATCAAAAATAATCGATTTCAAAGTGCTTTCAAACCAGAGCTTACATAAACTTAAGTTAATCTAATAGAGTATATATAACATTAGCAATATGTTTCGTTCAAGTGAGATGAATTTTTTTTTATACTTCGAGATATCATTAATAGTACGCTACTTTTATTGGTGTTCGTGATACTAAATGAGTATATTGTTTGTTTTGATTACCTAAGACTTTGTTTTTCTTTTGTTCAAACATAGTGTCCAGTTTCCAAACAAAAGAAAACCAACCTACGTCACTGAGATTGTTCTCCACACACAAACAACCCAATGCAAATTTTGAATTTCTGATTATTATAACTGAAATACATAAGTGCAAGTTCAATCGCATATACGTTTTGGAAAATCATTGATTATATGTTTAACTCAAAATTTAGACAAAAGTGAAGTTAAATCACCCAGTCCTATCTCAGTACTGACAAACTCAAAAGCCACCAGAAGTATTGCTCCATAATAATAAGCATATGTCTTGCACAATTGAGTACTGCCCTTTTCATTTATTGAGAGATTATCTTGTGCTGTATTTCCAATATTATAAAATTGTTAAAATACTGTTTTAAGTGTACTGTAATTCTGACCTGTGATTGTACATTTCGGTCATTGTTTATTTTTCCGGTTGTTTTTTTTTCTTCTTTATTTTGGTGTTTCGACCCCTATTTTTAATAAGCGATGGGTCTCATCAGTGGTCTGCCGCTTTTGTTATTGCAGATTGACTTTATTTAACTCACAATACTTTATGTTGGACCATTTGTGAAGTTAAATTACCGAGTCCTATCTCAGTACTGACAAACTCAAAAGCCACCAGAAGTATTGTTCCATAAAAACAAGCACATGTCTTGCACAATTGAGTACTGCCCTTTTTATTTATTGAGAGTTTATTTTGCGCTGTATTTGCAATATTATTAAATACTGTTTTAAGTGTAATGTGATTCTGAAAGCGAAAAGAAGAGTTAAATTCCCAAAGTCGACTATTGAATAAATTTGTAATTTAATGTGCGCTACATTATTTCATTGTAAAATATATAAGGTGTCACTTAACAAATATATTAAGGTATCAAGCTGAAACCTTTAGCTTTTCCCTTAAATCGTAACAGATTTTATTATACTTTATGCAAATTTCTTTTATTACCCATTAATTTCATTGGACAAGCTTTTCACAACAACTTAAAAATATAAACAGTATTTGCATATAAAAAGAGCAGTTGTTAATAATAGTACACACTTTTTCGAAATTTGATTACTAGTACATGATAGAATATTACAAAAATGGCTAGATAATAGTACAGTGACTAGAAACCAAAATTTTCAACTTTAATGGACCAGCATACCTCATGGCTGATTTTTATATATAGTGTATAAGAAGTTATGGTGCGTTTATTTTGCCCTGTCGTAAAAAGCAGAAGTGGTGCAGAATTTAGAAAATTGAGGTTAAAGGTCAAGACTGAAAATCAGCAGAAAAATCCATACTTTTACACAAACGGTAACAGTAGCCACATTTTAAAATATTTTAACTTGACCTTTTGCAAAGTTGACATATGAAGCATACCCCAGAGAATAATATTGGAAGTATTTGAATTGAAAAACGGCTGTTAATTTTCACTCCCTCTATGATTCTGGAAAAAAGTTTGGGTGTTGATTTTCTCGAATATCCGACAAAAAAGATAAGATATCTTACACGCACTTTTAATATTAAAATGTAACATTAAATGATATTTTTTAGATAGTTTCCAGGAATTTCATTCTTTAAAAGGCTGTTTTGTGACTGCTTGATTGTGACCCCCCTCACATGAAAAATTTTTACAAATAGCAAAGGCGAAGTTTTGACGACAGTAAAATCAGACAATGTTTTTGAAACAATTCCAAGTGGACTGTACCTGCAGGACTGATACTCAAATACTCAATATTCATCGCTTTGCTTCTGTTAGTGCATGTGTCTGTCTGTTAGTCCGTCTGTAGGGCCTTTATATGGTTGCTTTAACCTCTACTTCTCAAAGCTCAACGAAACTGGCAAATACTCTTTTTCTCTTATCTTATTTTAAGACACCGAGCTGACTCTACATGTATATAGTGGAAATTCCTTAGACTATCAAAATTGAGTGTAATACAGGCGCGGATCCAGGGAACTTAAAAAAAGGGGGGTTCCAATTTAGAAGTGACAGGAAATTTCGAAAAGCGGAGCGAGGAGCGAAAATTTTGGGGTATTTCTTAATAAACATCAGGATATTCATTAAAAATAAACGATTGTCCACAAAAGAGGGGTCCCCATTGGATCCGCCAATGGTACATAATTCGAATTTGTAGTATCCATGGCAAGATATTCACAACTTTCTTGGATTGAATATGTCATTGAAAGCTAATAGTTTATGAGTCCATACATTTATGACAAAGAGTAGAGAATTTCTGACAATAAAAATCGTGTGACATTCATAATGTCTAAGGAACAATAGAGAATGGCAAATACAAGAAAACGTATACAGCTATAAATGCATATACGGAATGTTTGTAGAGGTTACGACAGTTGCTTATTGATACGATCGGGTTTTTAAGAAGGATGAAATCACGGACATGCTGGTGTAAGAAAATACTTGAAAAAAAATTAAATTAAAAAAATGCCTTTTCTTTTCTTAAGGAAACCGACGGTAGGAATCTTCTTCCCTAGAAACCGTAGAGTCGTGTTTGGATACATGTGGTTTGGGTATAATTAATATACATGTGTATTTGCAAAAGAAAACACAGAAACAATCTATAAAACTATGAGCAAAGCTCACTAATAGATACCCCCGCACCCCATTTGATTCCATAAATTCAAAATCAATCAAATCAAATTCTGAAATAGGTGGTGCACATCTACATTATGTTACAAAGGCTGTATAAAAGTTTCATGAAAATCTATTCAGTGGTTCAGGAGGAGTTACGGATAAGAGATGGGTACCCACTTGTAATGTAATGGCCAAGTCTATGAACCCAAAATCAATCAAATCAAATTCTGAAATAAGAGGTGCTAATCTACATTATGTCACGAAGACTGTGTTAAAGATTCATGAAAATCTATTCATTGGTTCAGGAGGAATAGCGGATAAGAGATGGATAACCACTTGTAATGTAATGGCCAAGTCTATGTTTGCCGTGGGAAACCCCAAAAATCAATCAAATCAAATTCTGAAATAAGAGATGCACATCTACATTATGTCAAAAACACTGTGTTAAAGTTTCATGAAAATCTATTCAGGAGTTCAAGAGGAGTAGAGGATAAGAGATGGGTATCTTCAGGTGTAACGGACGGACGGACGGACAGACGGACAACCTCATCACTATATACCCCCACTTTTCAAGCGGGGTATAAAAATTAAAGACGAAAAACGAAGAAGAAGAAAAAGAAGAAGAATAAGTTCTTATACGAGACCATGTTAAAGATAAGGAATATCTTCCAAGAGTGTGAGAAATTCCTTTTTTTTCCGAGTGAAACAAGGGTAAAAGACGTAGAATTTTATCACACGAGTGGAAGATATCCCGATCTTTAATTTTTGTCGAATATAAGAAACCTATTTCTTCCGTAAAATACAACATCAAACCCGAAAGAAAGTAAATCTTGCCATTTCTGGTGGAGTTCTCAATTGTGACGTCAAATT
>MJUU01031186.1:41119-57702 GCA_002080025.1 Modiolus philippinarum
CAGTAGATGTAGGGGAGCTGATTGTTATCATCATCCGCTTTGATGCCAAAGGATGCAAAAACAGAGTTGTGATTTTCAATAATCTCCTCCCTTGATAGTGTAGTGGGAGTATAAGTAGGGTTTCCTGATGAACTGTCAATTCCCATCTCCTTACCCAGACATTCAAGATAGTGTTTCTTACACACGAACAGTATGTTGTTAGAAGCTTTGTCTGCAGGGACAATGACGTAATTTTCATGGAGGTTTCCATAGTTTTCCTAACGAGGGGATCTTCAAATATACTGGGATTTCTGGATTTCATTGATGTTTTCAAACACCGAATACGATTCACAATTAACGACTTAATGGACCTGATCCAGTCGGACAGCGTCTCGATATCTTCTTTCTCTTTCTTTGCCCAATTCCTCGCATAGTCCTCAACTGCATCCATCAAAATTTTGAAGTTGTACTTCCAGTTGATATGCTGGGGTTCACGGAATTTGGGACCTTTTGAAAAAACCTCTCTTAGTTTGATATTGTCTAATATATTTAGGTCACCGGTTATCACGTGTCCAGCCGGACTGTAATTGAAGGGGGAAGTGGAGCAAGCGCAATCAGGTGGTTTGGCTTTAATTTGAAGTCGTCAATTTTGAAATCACGCAATACCCGTTTGTAATTGAAAATGGAAGTTGCAATGGGTTTAGTGTAGGAATACGAAATAAGTGGAACAGATTGATCTTTGAAGTAAGGTGGAATGTTTGATGTTACTGTTTGGCTATGTAGAATGTTAGCGAGATTTATGGCGTCCAAGCCTTTATTGGCGAATTGAATTTTGAGAAATGTCCGGTTATCAGGTTCTAAATCAGTTAGTTCTTAGAAAACTTTGATATAACACATGAAGTCGTTGTGTGTGAACAGGTAAACATTTTATTTTAGACTATCACTTATTATATCACAAAAAACAAACGAAAATGTCCATTATGGCATTGTTTACTTCTAAAGAATCAAAACAGTAGTACAGTTCAAGTAAAACAAATATTTTACAAACATGGACAGTTCTGTGTTTCCTATATATGCAAATAAAATACATGCATGTAGTAATGGTCATCTAAGAATGCAACATTGATTTTTTAATACTAAATAAAAATTATAGCTATAGAAGCATCTTAAGAATTTCACATTTTATTTTAAAAAAAACTTTATTGTGTCTCTTGCTGTTAGCCTAGTCAAAACACAAGGACCACTTAAACATTGTCATTGGTCGTCTCCATTTCACAATTTGTTAATGCGAAGTTCGTGTAAAATCACAAGTCAGATTCCAATGCACTTTGAGGTATCTTGTTCACATGATCTCATTGTGCAACTTACACTTGAAATTTTCTTTTATTTGTTCTGCTGAGCCAAATTATAATGCAGGTGACTATTTTTCGTCAGAAGTCATAGTTGTCCAAGCACATTTTCATTTGCAATGGTGTAGTGTTAAACTAATACGTTTCACGAAAGATATTTGCAGTATGAGAGAACTCTTACATTACAAAAACAGCTACCGTATGTAGGATGTGTGCCGAGTAAATTGATTTTTAACCTTTAAATATATTGATAATCCATCGAATGATCGGGATCATTTTCAAAAAAAATTCCCATCACTCCATAGATTAACAATACGTGTATATGTTTAGAGTTCAGTTTATTGCTTTTTAAAAAATTTAGAATGTCAAGGGATATCAAAAATTTATTGCTTTCTTAAAGGATCTAGAGTTTCCAAGGAATATAAAAAATGCTATCGGTCAAGATCAAAACATTAACATCTATATTACTAGCTTACGTCAAAATTTACAACCCACACCCAGAGTCCCGCCCTCTAATGCCGAATAAATAATTCTTGAATAATTTATTTGGACGTTTAATGTTACTATTTTGAGATTAAAACATCTAATGTGGGAAAACAAAATACAAGAAATGGAGAAAAATTAAATATTTAGAATTCTTGGAAAGAACTGAATATGAATAAGAAAGGAAATGGGGTAAATGTCAAGGAGACAATATCCCATATCCAGGTTAAAACGACCCAAAACAAAACATCCAGGGGTCATCGTATGGTCTTTAACACAGTGAGGAACCTCACACCATATAGTAAGCCCTAAATGGCCCCAAAAGAGTAAAAAGTGAATAAATCAATGGAAACAAACCACATCCAATAACCCAAATATCAAGAAACTAAAATTTTATAAGAAGACAAAGACAAGCCAATGACCAACATATTCCTGACTTGGGACAGGCACAAAAATTGCGGTGGGGTTAAACTCGTTTTCTTGGATCCAAACCCTCGCCCTATGTGTGGTGAATGGCTAAAAAATACTGAATAGTTTTTGTTTCCATTTCTGGTTTAAATTTTGCTATTGAACACTCATCAAAGTATTAAACATATGATCATCTCAGACACTACAATACACAACAATACACTACAATACACAACAATAAATGTGAACAGAAGACGTGGTTGGATATTGAGAACTTTTCCCAAATTAGATAATGGAAGATTTGATGACCAAAAACTGAAAATATTACTGTATGTTCAATGTAGAAAGACAACAGTAAAATCTTGCAATGTCCGAAAATTACAATCACATGCCACAAGAAAACAATAAAGAATCATTATGGATTTCGGTAGTCATCAGCAGTATCAGTGAGAGGCCAGTATACCTGTAAAATCTTCAGGTAATTGGACCCAAAGCCAATTTAACATAATCATGAAGAGTATCCTGTCAATATACCTATTACGTAAAATTGTTAGTTAGGTCCCCGTTTTTATAAAATATTTTGTAGACTTCAAAGTTCCTTCATATCTATGGCAACGGTTAAGAAAAATTATATCAAGTGACAAATGCTTATTTGACAAAGATGGTAACTGCATGAAGCCTACATTTCACGCATGATTATGGTCTTAAAACGTTAAATTTAGATATAAATGTCTTCAGATATGCACTAAAACCTCTCAGGAGTCTTACTGTTCTTGTTGTTGGAAATAAAGCAAGTTAGTTGGATTCTCGATGAAGCATCAGATGTCATTACTGATTTCTAAATTACATTTGGTCATCAGTTCATCAAACTAAATGTAACAAAATTTGCTCAAAACTAAGGAGTATCTTCCTCTTGCATAGCTCTATCCTTAGGGGATTTTGGCTTTTTTATTTAGATCTTGTTGGTGATTTATTCTCTATAAGTCTTTACACATATTTCGGCATATGGACTTCCAATTTTTTTTATTTTATCTGCACTGAAGAGACACAAGTTGTCGGAATGCGCATATGCAGAATCCAAATTAACAGCAACTTCGGTATTATGTTTGTTATTCACGAGGATTCTAAAAAGTTGCGGATTAATTGCCCTTTCAACATACCAAATGGTTACCATAGGAGCAAGTGATGTCAGCAATGCAAGTGAAACTAAAGAATTCACAACAGACGTTCCAAGATTGTGTTAGCAAACAGTTCTTTAATGTCCTGCAATATAATGTTTTAAATCTTCGAACCGAGTCCATCTGATAACATGTTTTATAGTCTGTAAAACAGTCTAGTTCTTTGTGAAGTGTGCCATAAGCTTAACACACATTTTAAGATAACAAGGAGAAATAAATACTTATTTGTCATTTTAAACATTTTTTTAGATTATGGATTTCTAGTGCTGCTGATGAGGAATAAATTTCCGAAATGGCCATACACCTCATTCAAATTATTGCAGTTGGAGTTAACATATGTGTTCATTTACTCCATATCCTTTCGTAAAATATTGTATAATATACAGGTCTAGACGTTCTCTTAACTGTCTATGATTTCTAACTTTTTCTAACATTTACTCCATATCCTTTCGTAAAATATTGTATAATATACAGGTTTAGACATTCTCTTAAGGTGTCTGCAGGGTATTATTTTCCTATTATAGAATTTTGTGAAATTTTCTGTGTAGAAACATAATTGTATTATAGTTCAAAATGTAAAATAAAATTTGGGGGTCACCGTGCATTTAAGCGCAAAAACTGAAATTGAAATTTTCAGGATTTTACATAGAAATGATAGGGAAAATGGTTATATCGGAGCATAGCTTGAAAAGTCTATTATAGATTTTGTTCATACTTTGCATGTGTTTTGAAATTGTTATATAGTTTACACATAAAAAATAAAAATAAGGGGTCACCGTTAAAATAAGAGAGATAAATTGCGAAATGTTCAATGCTCTAGTGATATCTATGTTAAATTCTTTTATCAAATTATCTCCCTTACGTAATTTCTGTGTTTCTGTAAATCCAGCAACAGATTTAAATCTCATGTATTTTAGTTCACCTTTTGGAAATGGAAATGTTGTAAAAGAGATAAGGATTACAAATTTTAAATACTTTGGAACTTTCTTTACATTTTAAATAACTATTTTGTTAAATTTCTTAATGAATGAAACCTAAATGAACAAGTATTAGACAAAAATGGCGGAATAATACCACTGAGACACCTTAACTGTATTTGGTTTCTAACTTTTTATACAAAGATACACATAATTAATAAATTTTGAGAAAGCTGAATAAAAGTTTCAGCCATAATTGCGGTCTACAAACTAGATTGGTTAAATCAAATTCTGAATTGCGATGTGTTGATGGCATGGGCTTTTTAACACCTACTTACGATTTCCGTTTCTCGTTTCTCATAAAGCATAAATTGCGCTTTCTATTTAAATTCTGATTACGATCGGAAACTTCAGTTTTCATACGAAACTTGTCAGTGATACGAAAGTAAGTGAGAACAAAACCGTCAGTCGAAATAACCATGAATATAAGGTTAGCAGCACTTAGTCTCGTTATTACGAAAGCCGGAAGGGGACTTCCGAGTTCCGACTTCTTACTTCTTACTTCTAACTTCTTACTTCTAACTTCTTACTTCTTACTTCGATGTTGCAAACCGGAAAGGTAGCTTTTCCGGATTGCAACATCGACTTCGGTATTTAATTTTGTCAGTTTTGTTATGACTGAAAGTTTCATAGTTAGACCTGTCACGAAATCAATAAATATTGATTGATAGCTTAAATGGTGTTAGACCTTCTACTAGCAATATTTGAACTATAATTCAAGACGATAACAATCAATCTGGGAACAGAGAAACGCTGGGGAGGGAGTAATTGTGAATACCACTGGTTAAAGGGGTTGAGGGGCAGGGGTTAGCCTTACCTCTGGTTACCTACTTCTTGGGCGTGAAAGGTCTTGTATTTTTTTTATTATCTGGGTCTTGAAGAACCCATCGTGCATGTCATCAATCTTATAAATTTGTGGCTTTCACGTTAAAAATTCTATGAAGTCACGAATCACGCCTGTTATAAAGGGGTATTTTTCACGATTCCCCCTCCAAAAAAAAAAGGCCCGGACACCTTCAAGACCCCCTTTTATGTCTTAGATAACAGCAGTTTAGGGTGTGCATTTTGAAAAATAAACTAATTCAATTGACAGAAAACTTCATATATAGGAAATGGTGTTCAATTTTGCAATAGTCCTTGGAAGATAAATTCTTGCAATAGGAAAAGATTGATATGGTTTTTGTTCATTCTCTTTTTATACACCCCTTCGAGACGATATAGGTTGTATGGTGGAACTTAGTTCATCAAGGTAAGAGTAATAAGATTGGGAGGAAAATTTTATCACCCAGTCCAGAAAATCAAGGAAAAGGATGCATGGATACATACACATTTGCTGGATTTTAACTCAGAGCAGTGTCAATACATCCTTAAATCTTCCCCCTTCTAGAATATTATGACTTGCAATTGTTTATTATAAAGGGATGAACGATACAGTTCTAATGATCAGAGTTTGGAGCTCATTCCCTGCTTCAGATGTTGTTCTATAAATATATTTCAAAATATGTCCATCTTCTAGTACTTCTTACTTCTAACTTCTTACTTCTTACTTTTAACTTCTAACTTCTTACTTTTTACTTCTAACTTCTTACTTCTAACTTCTTACTTCGATGTTGCAATCCGGAAAGGCTACGCTGACTTCCGTATTAATATTGTCAATGTTAGGATTGAAGTTTCATTATATTATTCCTCCAGTTTATGAATAATATGCAAAGGTAATAAAAAGTGATTGATGGATCGAATGGCGTTGAACGTCCTAATTTCAACATTTCAACCAAAAAAAAAAAGACGAGAACAGATTTATTAACATGATTAATGATGGAGGGTGAGTCAGCCTTGCAATCCGTTACCTACATACTACGGGACTGTTGCAAGGATTCTTTAACGTGAACGGTAGTGCATTTTTGTGTGCAATAAGCGATTTGTTTTATTTGCATCATGTCCAATAAAAATAACGGGTAAAGGTGTGCATTAACCTTTAACACATAGATTCATTTTCAGTTGATTTAGATACATGCAGGTTCAAATTTTTTATGGATAATATCCTTTTTGAGAAGAATACTGAAAGTACCTCACATTCGTTTTAGAATTTTTCAAAAATCAGCATTAAAATCTACCCCTCCTGGAATACTAGGCAAGTAAAGGGATGCAGCATAAATTTTAAGGATGAGAGTTGGGTGTTCATTTCCTGCTCTACATACTCAGTGTCGTATATCTTTCAAAATATTTCTAACATCTTGCTTCTTACTTCTTACTTCTAACTTCTAACTTCTTACTTCTAACTTCTTACTTATTACTTCTAACTTCTTACTTCTAACTTCTTACTTCTTACTTCGATGTTGCAATCCGGAAAAGTAGCCTTTCCGGATTGCAACACTGACTTCGGTATTAATATTGTCAGTGTTCGGACTGAGGTTTTATTATATTATTCCCCTAGTTTATGAGTAATTGCAAAAGCAATAAAAATTAATTGATGGATCGAATGGCGTTTAACGTCCTAGTTTCAACATTTCAGCCAAAATCAAAGACGAGAACAGGTTGATCAAGACATTAGGGTGAAGGGGGAGTCAGCCTCGCAACCGGTTAACCTACATACTACGGGACTGTTGCAAGGATTCTTTAACGTGAACGGTCTTGTATTTTTGTATGTAATAAGCAATGTGTTTTATTTGCATTATGTCTTATAAAAATCGTGGGTAAAGGTTTGCATTTAGAAATATAAAACTTATTCAATTTTCAATAACAAATTGTAGATACAGGAAATCGTGTTCAGCTTGCATTGGCCCCATTTCTATAATCCCGAAAAAGAGTTTTAATTAATCCTTTTTTAGCTCGCCTGACCCGTCCGTCCGTTAATTGCTCACATTTTGATCATCTCGTGAAACAATTAAACAATTCAAGGAAACTTTACAGGAATAATCGGTATTGAAGGCGATTAACAAAAGCTGTTAATTCCGTTCTGATCCAACACAAAACATACCTGCCAGCGAGGAACATAGTTTTACATTGGACCCTATTGGAAAAACATCATTTTCGTCATCTGCTCAGAACTTATGGAAGTAAATTCAACCAAACTGTACTGGAATGATGTCGTTTGGATATATGGAAGTTCCTTTACAAATGTACAAGGCTTGCACAAGGATTGCATATTTCGTTCCGATCTGACAAAAAACATGGCCGCCTGTGCGGAATATATTCATGCAAAGAAATCAATACACTTCTTAAATCAAAAGTCCCCCTCTAACTTGCCACGATTAAGACAAAACGTTGCCATGGAAACATAAATTTTCTGTACAATTACCCCCCTCCCCAGCGTTTTCCATTTTCCCAGATTGATTTTGCATTCAAAAATCTGTTCTCGTCTTGAATTAAAGTTGAAATATTTCGCTAGTTGGACGTTAGATACCGTTTAATCGGTTGGTCAATTTTTCTTGCTTTCGCAAAGTCCTATTAGACATGTTACGAAAAATGTATATGAATGAGCTTATGCCGATGAATATGTTGAAGTGTAACATAACAGTGTGGGATAGTCTCAAAATAATCAATTCAGTAAATAAAAAGCAGAATAGAATTCATGCGTTTCAGGAAATTTAATTTTTCAGTCAATTCGAAATGTCCGTCAACCAATTCAACTATTTGATAAAGATTTTATCTTCAATTTTCACACGCTATCTCATTACTTAATACATTTCCCTGCTTTAACAGCATTTTAATTTTCGAATTACACACTAGAACCAAACAAAACGACACTCTTGACATTCCTTTATTTCAGTTATTTGTACTTTGAAATCCTTTTTCGCTGCGGAGATATTGACGTACCTGGTGTCTTTTTTATTTAGAATTGTTGACCTAATTAAATAGATTTTGATTTTTTTTCCTTCAGTATTACACAGTCTGTTCCAAAGTCAAACTCTTGTCCGGGACTCGTAATAAAAAAGACATACTAGTATTGCTGGACCATGTTTGGTGACTCTATCTTTTTTTATCCAAAAAATTTAGTATGAAGCCATTGTGTATGCGACTACAATATATAGAATAATTTGTGTATTTCATTCATGTTTAGGGACAGTCAATAACCCGAATCACATGTGATTAAAACAATATAGCTGCAAAACCATAACATATAGGCATAAGGCGATTAATTTGTATCAGACACATTAATTTCCACTGTGAATTCGACTACCTATAATTCTAATCATTTCATGTCTTGTGTGTTTCCTCATTCAGAAAAAGGTTAAAAAATCAGTTACCAAAAGACGTATATTTCACTCCTGCCTTTAAAACTAACTAAATAATGATTTTTTCTTAACGGATCTGTCGAAGATTTACAATTTGACCAAGTGCTCTCGTGCACGTGTAATTCGGATCCGTTTAAAGTATATCTTGATATATTTTCATTTTAAATTTTTGGATATTTATTTACAACCAAGTATTTTTTTCATTGAATTATATAAATTACATGTCATTAAGAAAGTTTTCAAAAAGATATTAACAATAAGAGGGTAAGGAGTAAATGCTAATGAGACATAATCTCTACAAATACATGATTAAATCAAGCAATGGAACAACTCTTTTATTGTTGTTTCATATGTTGCATGGACTATACATTGATTCTCATTATTAATTGGCTCCTGGTCGTGTCAGGTCAATATAATTGATTGAAAGTATGCTTAAGTTACAAGAAGTTGATTGACAAAAGACGGAGTCGCAGCAAGCTTTCAAACAAGAAATACAATTTAAAATTATCACAATAACACAATTTATTTGGTAACAGGTGAAAATTAAAATAAAAAGATTAACGGATCACCAGACATACTAACTATTCGAGCCGACCGTACATCAGACAACTGTTTCATTCTTCAGTGTGTGATTCTCGTTAAGGGTTGTGGCATATATGGGCAGCAAATTACATGTCATTAAAATACATTTATTTACTATCTAATCTGAAGGACTTTAATATGCGAAACAAATTTGTGAAAAACATTACCATGAGTCTATATTAAAATAGTTTTAGTATTGATCTAGTCTAACTAAAGAAAGAAAAATGTGTCATCTGCATGGGTAAAGTGCTTCTAACACAATTTATTGCATTCTGAAAGTGCAACACATTTGTAAGCTGCACATTCAATAAAAGGAATAATGTGATGTACAATAGATGTTTTGAGATTGCCCCTCTTTAAATCGGTCGTTCTAGACATAAATGTGGACATACTCGTAAACATAATACCTTTTGTAACATGTCTATTAAGCTAGGATCAATATAATGAAGAGTCTTACTTATAATCAAAGTATTGCTATTATTAAATACCGGGTTGAATGTCCTTGGCCTGTCCAGGTTGCAACTTGGAAGTAAGAAGTAAGAAAATAGAAGCAAGAAGTAAGAAGTTAGAAGTAAGAAGTTAGAAGTAAGAAGTAAGAAGTGAGAAGTTAGAAGTTAGAAGTAAGAAGTTAGAAGTAAGAAGTGAGAAAGAATTTGAAAGATCTATGACAACATGTAGAGCATGGAATGAGCACTAAACTGTGATGATTAAAATGTATTGTTCATACCTTCATTATGAATAATTGCAAGTCTTTATATTCCAGGAGGTGACAGATTTTACGGCTGAATTGGGAAAATTTGTATAGAGAATGTGAAAATTATACATACCTTATGCCCAGAAGTATGAAACTGTCTAAATAAACATAAAAAAAACTAAAAACAAAAATAGTCCATGGGCTGGAATAACCCCCCGTGCACCCCCCNTTCAGCAGCTCCAATGAAATTTATTTTACCTTCCTACTCACCTGCTATATAACGGTCACTGCTGCAAAACCCCCTTGACATTCGCCGAGTTGGTCTCAGAAAGGTCCAGTCCATATTAACCAAGTTGGTCCCAATTGACTTGCTCACTATACAAAACTTTTATTACCCTCCGTAGATTTGACACCGGCGTTTATGCATGGGTCTGGGGTCACTGGCTGTAGCTCCGATTGAACGGTATTGTACCTACCTACGTGCCATATAATGGCCAATGTTGCAAAGCCCCTAGCAAGGTCAAACCGACAGAATCCAAGTTGGTCCAAATCGTTATTTTTCGATGTAAGGTATCCTATATGAAACAGAGTACAAAACTTTCGTACACGTCTAGGCATCATATGCTACGGCTGAGATGAAAGGTATTACACAAATCTACCTGCAATATAACACCCGATGTTAGGAAGCCTCTAGAAAAGTCCAGTCCAACTTGGCGAATGTGGTGCAAATTACCATGCTCAATATACAAACCCAAGGTACCATCCATCAATTCGACCCCGAAATTTTCGTACGGGTCTATGGTCTTTTTTTCAATACACGCTCAACACTCAACACGTGGGCAATGCTACTATGCATAATCATTACTTTATTATATGAGCCGCTCTCTTTTATAGACCAGTTTTGACTTTTTCTATCAACATGATACTGTTATATGTTTGTTTGGTCCTTTATAACATGAGCTTGGCCCTTCAATATGAGCAGCTGACTACTGGGTTATGTGCAAAACCATCAATTATATTAGGTTGTCCTTTTCATATATACGATTCCCTTTTTATTATAATGATTTGACATTTTGATATGATGTTTACAGCCTTTCGTTCCTGTAAATGACTCTTAACTTCATGAAGTCGACAGTTTATTATTTCCCCTTAATCTTTCCAAATATTTACGTGACTTATTACTAAATATACTTTACTCTTTGTTTTCTGCATTTGACCATTCATTTCATCAAAGTCACCGTTTGTTATATCCGCTCGAATCTTTATCATGTTCACTTGATACATCAATTCTGAACTTCAGTGTTTCTTATATTCACTTGGTCCTTTATTATAAAGTCTTCAATAGTCTTCATGGTTTATTATATATACTTGACCATTTATTATAAAAATTTGACCCTTTATTTTATGCGCTTGGCCTTATATTATATTGACATCACCCTATAATATTAAAGATAGACCATTTATTTTGTTACTCTTACTCTTTATTATATTTACCCGACTATTTATTATATGAGTGTGATCCTTTAATGTGAACATTTGACCTTTTATTACACATATATAACCTTTTAATATAAGTGTTTGACTTTTTGTTATAAGCGTTTAAACCAATAGTATATGCATCCATCCTTTATTATACTGACTCAATCATTTATATACGGGTATGAGTCTTTATTATATGTGTATGACCATTTGTTATATACACTTGACCATTTAACATATTTGAACGACCATTTAATACAAGTTTTTGGCCCTTTATTTTCTACAATCGATCCTTTGTTATGTTGAGTTGACCTTTTATTATATGTGTTTAATCTTTTATTATGTTATATTGTCCCTTTAATATATGTACTGAAGCCTTTATAATACATTCTTGACTCAATATCATAATAACATATACCTTAAGGCAGCTATGGCGTTCCATAGTAATACGTACACAGTTGATCATAAAAGTATCGAAATTCTGCATGATGATAAAGAACTGTATCATGATGTTATCAAGTCCTTGATGTTATACAGAGATGGGCAGTGGTAGTGATCAAGAAAAAATATCTTTTGTAAAGATTCAATATAATTTTCTTTTAATTTATTATATATTTGAAGTTTTTGGGTTGAATAAAATCTGGCATTTGAATTCTAGTTTCGAACAAAAATACTGTATTTAATCAAATAAACCACAAATTTCAGGATATATTATTGTTTTAATAAATCACATATTTAATAACCAATAAATTTGAGTTAAATGTTTATAAATTACATATTTAAAACAAACATTATTCCTCCAATAAATTATAAGTTTAACAGATATTAAATTCAAATTAAATGTCAAGAAACTCCAAATTGAAAACATTATTATTCCTCAAATCAATTACAGAAATTTAGATTAAATGTCAATAAATTACAGATTTAAAACATATTATTTTATTCTGAAAGTTCAAATTTAATTACGACTAAATCTTAATTAAAGGCACCCAAATTTAAAGTTTAACGTAAAAATTAAATTTGACTAAACATTAAAATTAATATTGAGTAAATTAAACATTAAATTTTCAACTAGAAATTTAATTTTTTTATGAAATTATTTAAACGCATCATTTCGTGCAGTGTGTAGTAATCTTTGTTCATGATATGGTAATATTTTAAGATTATACAAATTCAACGAAAAAAGGGAGTAACTCCTATATGATTCATCAGATTTTCCTCACAAGTGCAGTATAGGTAGATCTTTACATGTTTTACCTTTTTGTTATTTAAACATATCTTCATATCCTATTGATTTTAATGTACAAGACAAATATCGCAAGAATTTTTAAAAAAAATAATCCAGAGAAAGAGCAATAACTGAAAACAAGTCCTCGGATTTTCACCACAATTGCGGCGCAAGTGGATCGTATCATACTGATCACTTTGACCTCATGTCATTTTTGATATCAGTAACAGTTTTTGAGTTATTTGCAAAACCAGCATATGCAACGAAAGAAGGGAGCAACTCGTATATGCTTCAGCGGAATTTCTTCAAATTTTCAGAATAGGTGTATATTTTACATTTTGAATAATTTTTGAAATTTTAAACTACTCTGTTTATGCAATCCTTTTCAACGTGTAAGACATAAACATGGAAGGAATGTTGAAAATGTTACGGAGAAAGGGCAACACCTTCATGCAGGCCTTCGGATTTTCTTCACAATTGCGGGGCAAGTAGATCTTGTCATGCTAATTTTTACCACATGTCTAATTTTTGATATCAGTAATGGTTTTTTGAGCTATTTGCAAAAAAAAAACCATCAATTTACACCCATATTTATTAGCTCAGCAGCAGATTTTTGAAATTGTTGAAGGACGAACAGACGAAGGACGCAATGATTTTTTGAGAACTTATTAAACTTTTGAAATACTTATCAACCTTAAAATTAATCGGTGCAATGGAATTCAAAGTTTTTTAAAACTAAAAGTTAATCAAACTGAACAGAAACGAAACGCAAATTGTACATTTTTCAAGAACAAAATGAAATGATCCCTTTTTACGTGTGAACTTTAGGAAAGTATTTCATACGAGCCAATTCATAAATGTTCTAATATTCAAAATATTGTTCTTTTAATTTGCCTTTTTTTTCTTGTAATCACGCGAATGTGTTAAAAAAGGGGGGTATAACTGCTAAATGGAAAGTGAGAAATTGTTTAGCAAAATGGTCTTCATGTTTGATTTTTTTAACATTGCCTGTCTGTTATAAAATAATTTTTTTAAGTTTAAGTTTTGAGCCTCACAGATAGCCGTCCCTTATGAAATGTTACAAATAACAATTTGCATATAGTTTTGAGTCTATTCATTCTTCAATACTGTCAAATGGCAGGTGACTTTCAATCTGCCTCGAATGTCCTAAAATCTAGTCTTAATGTAATTTAATTTTCGGTTGATACGTGCTCAGCCTATAACATTAAATAACTAAAACCAAGAAGTACCACGACCTACATGTATTTACCTAAATCATTAATGGTATAGGGTTAACTTTGTTTATCATGCAAAATAATAAAATTAATTTTGATGCCCAAGGAGTTGTCCAAACTGTCCATGGTATTGTAGTGGATGTGCATTTTCAGGTATTTTTTCTTTCGTAATTATCAATAATTTTAATCAAAAGGCCTCAAATATTGTCGATGTATCGAACTTGAGCACAGGGGGAATTTCAGCAATGAACTAGAATTGTTTTAGCCAACTAAAAGTGATGTCTCCCCTTCATATGTATCGATAAGATAGTCTATAAATCTAAAATGTGTAATAAGGATTGTCAGGGTACAACCCCTCTGGATTTCTGGTATGTATTAACTAATTCATCTTATCAGAAGCAACAAGATTATATATAGTTTAGGGTTGAGAATGTCAATAATTTGCAAGATATAAACAATAATTCTTAAATTGGAGAGGTGGGATGTGGGTTGGGATATCCCTTTTGGCTTATGATATCCACCATCCACGTCATCTTATCATAAGCTATAAGAATATGGTTGATGGATTGGAATCTCAACTGTTTCAAAATACAAATAAGTTGAGGGGGATGGACCCCTTTTTGGTCTTATAGTATGTATCAACAAACTGATTTTACTATAAACAGTCAGATTATATTCGGTTTAGGGGTGGGGATCTCAACAGATTTCATGACAATTAATAATTCTTAAAACTGTTATGGATGGGGAAAACCAATTAGTGAAGGGGTATCAATGTCAGAGACATCCAGTCTACTACATCCAATTCATCCTATCATGATTAATCAGATAAAATATGGTTTTGTGGGTAGGGATCTCAACCATTCTCAAGATACCTAATAATTCTCAAAATTGCGGGGGCGAGGCAACCATAAGAGAGGGGGTATAAATCTCCTAAAGACTTCCAGTATGCAAAATCTAATTCATCTAATCATGAGTATTAAAATAATATATCGTTATGGGGTGGGGATCTCACCCTTTTTCAAGATAATCAATAATTGTTAAAATTGTAGGGAAGGGGACCATGACAGTAAGGTCACAGTAACTTAATTCTGTTACTCAACACTCCGCCGAACCCCGGATGTATTTACATACCAAAATAATTCCTCCTGGGACAAGAACACTTCCATCAATCAATTATTTGACCTTGACACTCAAGGTCAAGGTTACAGTGACATAATTCTTATACACGGCACTCAGCCACAACACAATGCATATACATACCAAATATGAACACACTAGGTCTTAAGACAAAAAATTCTGCCCGGGACAAGGTTGTATTGGAAAAAGAAGAATTAGGGGTAATTCAATGTGTCTCCCTTCGATGAAGGGGAGACATAATGATTATTGACAAAGTTCTGTAATGTAATCCTGTACACTAAAATACAAAATGTAGCTAGTTGAAACAGTAAATATGAAAATACTGCCCGAGAAGCAAAATTGCAAAGTTTCTAGAAGCAATTACTTATTTAGTAATGTTTGTGTCACCTACAAAAGCAATCCAAACAGCCTTAGATTGCAAGTGCCTAGGTTCCTATAGGTTTGAGAATCAGGACAGTCAATTGAAAAAATAACAAATACAGAAAAAAACATGCCTTTGAGTTGGTTGTGAAGTACAAAAAGCTTGGCTGCGATCCATTGTATGCAAACTGTGTTCAGAGACACATGTTCTTCTGGGTTAAAAGCCCTTTTCAATATTACTTGATCATCGTGGTCTTGTAGAAGGAAAAATGTCCCGATCTTTTTCTTTCATTTTTTCTGGTGGTAAACAAATCTAATTATTAAACTAAATAAATAACTGATAAATGTATTTGCTAATAAACTTTCTATGTTTTGTTATAGCAAGTATGTGGACAGGAGGAATCCGGGCATGGACCGGCACTTTTGTCTGGTATGACACAACCACAGAAAGCATGCCATATACCAACTGGTTCCACAATGAGCCAAATGGTTTAAGTCGGAATGAAGACTGTATCCAGTTGATGTACAGAGGATTTTGGAACGATATGAAGTGTTCTGTTGCTTTCGAATACATTTGTGAAGGGGATATTTATTGACGTATGCCACTGCCTATAAGAGAAAATCCGACAACGAACATTACCATACATAACCTAACATAACTCACATATAGCACGTAACTTGCCATATTTGATTTATCTCTCTTTAACTATATAGGTGTAGAAATAAGAATACGATATTGTCAATGTGAAAAAAAATATTAATTCTTTCCCTTCGTTTAAATTCGAAATTTCGATACCGTTTTATAAAACGTTTAGTTTATAATATTGTCTCTCAAACAAGAGGAAATATTTACAGTTTGATATATAGATATTGATTTAATTGCATATTTTTATATTGTTGGAACTTAAATTATATAATTGAAGATATCTATTTTAGATTTTAGCGTTAGCTACGTTGATACATTTTTTATACTTAATCCTCAAAGATTACCATCCGTCATGATTTTCCCCGACGGGAAAGATAGTTTTAGAATCAGAATAGTGAAGTCCCATGAGGACATGTTTCTTCAAACATGTATAAAAATATTTAAATGTCCCAATCAAAGGGCCCATAAGGAGCATATAAACAATTACAACATACATTCATCTCTAACATTAACAGCTCTACATTAACATGATAGAAAAAATAATTCAATATGACTGGTCAAAAGTTGTTCCAACTTCCAAGTGTCCTGTCCTTGGAAATTTATAACAAACAAT
>MJUU01031186.1:58167-69985 GCA_002080025.1 Modiolus philippinarum
GTTGCCTGTTTAAAAAAAAAGAAAAAGAGAAATTTATCTTTCCCATATCTCGATGAATCCACATTAAAATCACGATTACCTGATCGGTAAAAAGTGTTATCCCGATTTGCGGGAGTAACAGTCCAACAGAACTGCATATCAACGGAATTCATAACAATACAAACATATTGCATTCTTCATTTTGTGTCTTCTGTCTTGTCCTGTATACGGGTGTTAAGGATTATTACCAAGACGATGGACAGAATATTGTTTAAAAAAAAGAAAAAAGAAAAAAACTGAGTTGCTTTTAAGTTCTCTTTGCAGATGTTTATTCACAACTGACAAGCAGTTAATGTTCCCGGCGTTTTTACTGAATTTCAGTTTAAGTAAACTATTACAGTCAAACAATTACGTAAATGGTGTTTCAAAACCCGTAAAGTTTTTTCTCCATTTTATCCGATCATGAAACGCCCAGAATAACAAGTGGTTAGTGTTTAAGTTTTTTTTCCAAAGAAACGACTCGCAAGTAAAGGCTCTAGTTTTTTTTATTTATTTTGAATTGTTTATTTTAAACATTTTTTATCTGTGCAGCTGGTTTTCAAGTCACATTTTTTTCAATTTATGCAGTGTTGAAGGCATACCAAGTGCAACTTCAGTCAGTTAAAGAGAGATAACTCTAAATTTATTTCATTACTTCTCATCTTAAAGATATATAGTAAATACGAATGTCATGTTGTGTTGCGTTATGTTATGTCATGTTTAAGTGAATTGTCGGATATTCTCTAATGTGAATTAAATTGTTTGTGCATAACATACATGTTAGGTAATGTTTCAAATTCACATTTTTAATGCCAAACGTTCTAAGACAATTAACTAAATAGATTACAAAATAACGTTGTTTAAAGACAATACAAGATAAGCAAAATGAACATGACGTTAAGGGTTAAAACTTTCAAATTAAAAGTCAACTTGTCTTGAAGGAGATTATCAAATTGATACATTTTCAGATAAATTACATGTTACATTACCGACTGACAGAAAAGTATTTAAAGAAAAAAGGGCAATGAGGGCACATTTTTGTCCGAGGTTATGGCAACCAGCTTGGCAAAAATAAACTATCGCTCACCTGACAAAATGCTTAATAGCAGGTTTTCCAATGTTCTGCGTTTGCGGACATGTTATGTTGTCGGAACCTTAGGAAGCGAGGAATCTGTGTAAAGGACCACATCATTGCAGTGCACTTAAGTTAAATTTCTTTCAATAGTTTCAGAGTTGATGATGAAAATGATGTTTTCCCTTAGGTCCAATGTACAATTATTTTCAGCGCTGACAGCCATCATGATGTTTTTTGTCGGAATCGATTAAAATGAGCTTGATAAAAATGATTTGTTTTTAGCTCACCTGGCCTAAAAGGCCATATGAGCTTTTGACATCACTATGCGTCCGTCGTCCGTCTGTCTGTCTGTTTGTCTGTCTGCCTGTCTGTCAACAATTTCAAAAACCTTCTCCTCTGAAACCACTGGACCAGATGTAACCAAACATGGCCTGAATCATCATCAGGGTGGCTTCTCAAACTGATGTACAGTTTGTCCCTCTGTCGAACAACATGGCCGCCATTGCAAAAAATAGAACATAGGGGTAAATTGCAGTTTTTGGCTAATAAATCGAAAACCGTTACAGATATCAAAAATCTGACAGAGGTAAAAATAATCAGCATGATGAGATCTATCCACTATGCAATTTTGAAGAAAATCTGAAAACCGATCTAGGAGTTATAGCCCTTTTCCGTTAAATTTTCAAAATTTTTGCATTTTTTATTTCAAAAAGTGTAACAGATAGAGGTCAAGGTGAAATTGCAAAACTGGTCAGCATATCAAGATCTACCCACCCTGAAATTTTGAAGAAAATCCATAAACCCTTGAAGGAGTTATTGCCCCTTTTTCACCGATTTTTTTTAATTTTCTTATTTTTCATCTGTTATTTCCATAACTATAGAAGATGAAGGTTAAGTGTAAATTAATGAAATGCTTGCCATGCTGTGGCGACTTCAAAACTGATGTTGAAAATTGTTCCTTGACCGCCATTTTCAAAATGGCCGCCAAAAAAGGCGGGAAAATTCAACATTGTCCGATTTCAATGAAATTTGGTTTCCAAATAGATATTGATGTTGCAACTTCAAAACCCGTGTTGAAAATTGTCTGTTGACCGCCATTTTCAAAATGGCTGCCAAAAAAGGCGGGAAAATTCAACATTGTCCGATTTCAATGAAATTTGGTTTCAAAATAGATATTGATGTTGCGAGTTCAAAACCGGTGTTGAAAATTGTTTGTTGACCGCCATTTTCAAAATGGCCACCAAAAAAGGCGGGAAAATTCAACATTGTCCAATTTCAATGAAATTTGGTTTCCAAATAGATATTGATATTCTGACTTTAAAACCGGCGTTGAAAATTGTTTGTTGACCGCGATTTTCAAAATGGCCGCCAAAAAAGGCGGGGAAATTCAACATTGTCCGATTTCAATAAAATTTGGTTTCCAAATAGATATTGATGTTGCGACTTCAAAACCGGTGTTGAAAATTGTTCGTTGCCCGCCATTATCAAAATGGCTGCCAAAAAAGGCGGGAAAATTCAACATTGTCCGATTTCAATGACATTCGATTTCCAATTGGTCTTGATGTCGTAACTTCAAAACTGATTTTAAAAATTGTTCGTTGACCGCCATTTTGAAAATGGCCGCCAAAAAAGGCGGGAAAATTCAACATTGTCCGATTTCAATGAAATTTTATTTCCAAGTAGATATTAATGTTGCGACTTCAAAATCGATACTGAAAATTGTTTGTTGACTGCCATTTACAAAATGACATCTCTACTTCAAAACTGGTGTCGAAAGTGGTCCTTAGCAAGAACGTTTTTTGTCAAAAAAGCCCAACAAAGAAATATAGTAAAACATGATCAGACTTTAAAAACAGTTCAAGATATTGGAGGTGTTTGAGCTACGAAAGGTTGAGAAACTAAAGATCAAATGTATAACTTACAATGTTACCTTGATTGTGGCAACTGAAAGCCAGGTGAACGATACAGGGTCCTGGGAGCCTCTGGTTTAAATATCAAATATAAGTTCCGCGCTGGTGGTCATGTTTTTTGTCGGATCGAAACGAATGGGGCATCTTTGTAAAAGACTCCTGTAATGATTTGAAAATAAGAAACAAAATGCCAGGAACCTCAAAATATGCCGACCACGTAAACTGGTAATAATAAAGTGAGGAGATATGGAATCAATGCTTACAAGAAAACTAAAATCCAGAACGTTGGATACAGAGATTGGTGCACAGCCTTCAATTCGGGGTAGGGAAAACTTTCTTTCTTTGCGTATAAAATCAGCTATATGTCGGTTGTTACTTTGCAAACTAACCGAAAATGATTCAGCTTTTTTCATTAATATTAAGTTTATTAAGATACTGAATCCAGTCACACATGTCTATCATATCTAACTCCTGGCATTTTGGTTGGTTTCCAACAAAAAAGTGTTGCAAAAACAATTCTAATGGCAACACATCTGCATGATTATTCCAGCATAACATCTCATTGTGAGGTTTTAGTGCAAGAAGAAACGTGATACATGTGCCATAGAAGTATCTTACCCGTTTGTGATACGATTCAACGGACACTGTTTCCCTTTTGTAATGTAAAGAATAAATGAAATCAGGTATCAAAAACGGTATACAAAATATGTTTTGACCCAGGGTAATCAGCTCTACGTTAAAATACACCATGGGCTTTTTTCGTTAGAAAGTCAACGGATGGTAATATTTGCCAACAGAAATGCAGCAGACATTTTGCCATATTAAGTTGAATATATGCAGTACCGGGTCTATACGTAAATATTTTGTCCAAAAATGCTTTCTGCAAGTTATTTTTGTCATAAAGTGGCTTTTATGGGTATGGTTCATTAAGACTCCCTTCTGGTGTAAATTAATTCTTCACAAGAACGGCAGTGATACATATATTGGTGTACACGCATTCTTTACAAAAATGGAATACCATCAGACTAAACCACCACCCACTTACGCTGTTCTGGAATACCACACACCAACGTAAATGAGTCAACAACTTGCCTACGTTTTGTTCAATGTTCAGATTAACCTTACAGGGTTCAACAACCGTCTTTTAAAGTGGTGGATCTAAATGTTTAGAAGACACATGTAGTAGAATACCGAAGGAACAAATAACAAGATTGCATAAATCAAAGTAAAGAGACTAGGCAAGAGCATGAACACCAGAAGACGGAAGACCAAAGACGCTATATAACCACAAAACACAAACACAACAAATACAACTATAAAAACACTATATATAAAAGCACTAACAGAGTGAACTCTCAAAAAGAGTGACATCAGATGTCCCGAAAGGGTAAGCATATCATGCTCTGTATACAGCACCCGTCACACTGTCAGGGGGTCAATCCAGCCTAAAGTCAGAATCGGTAATGTCGGGGAGGTGTTATATTATAAAGGTCGTTACCAAGAAAGTGAAGCTTGGAGTCGCGGTTACAGTTTTTGGAATGTTCGATCGCTAGGTGGGTAGACATAAATAAATTTACAATACATATTGTTGTTCAAGTCCACTTCCCGTTCCTTTAAGCTGATATTGACTTATAATGTGGAAACATATATTGAGATTGACTTTAACAGACTCCGGAAATAGGCTCAAAAATGGTATTTTTGTTAATAAGTCTATACATATTGCTCTTCATAAGCATTAACTTTAAATACGAAATCTTCATCTTGTTTATCCTGTCATGTTGTAGGTGATAGACCATCGTCATCTTCAAGAGACACGACTTTAGATAATTTGAAATTAGTTATTGATGTGCATATTAATAAGGAGACTTTTGAGCCCTTTGTGATTCTCCTCTCTCGATTTTCCTATCATTTGGTTATTGTCTATAGCAACATGGACCTACATTGTATCCATCTGGACAACGAATAACCTCAATCGGTGCACATATATAGTCATGTACTTATGAGTAACTACGACCCCTAGTTAGATGCCAAATTTGTCAAGTTTTAGACTTAGTCAAACTACATGAAACAAAATTTCTTTGAAAAGCAAATGAAAATAGGATTCTTAAATTACGGGCATAATAAGTTTTTATAAAATGCGTAAATGCGTTTGTCTTATTGATTGAATCTTCCGAATCAAGCCCGTAGCCAAACAAAGAAAATTCAAAAGTAGAGAAACCCGCTTTGTTGCCCAATCAATCTCGAGATTTTTAAAGTCATTTTTGTTTTACCAATTTTCCATCCCCATATAAATCAGAATTTATCAAAGTCCAAAGAAAAGACGCAATTTGACATTGAAATGTGCGGTCAGTCACTAATCGTCTACCAATCTTTAAATGAACTAATATAAATTGAAATGAGCTAATATAAATTGAAATAAGCTAATATAAATTGAAATAAGCTAATATAAATTGAAATGCTTTCTAAATCAAAAGATTTTGCATGAACAAACGTATTTGATGCTTCACTATTTACCTCATTCCTACTCATTTATGTCTCTTCTCTACTTTCAAAATCATGTTAATCCGCAATAGAAACGGTAATTTACATTTATCTCTGAATAATTGCTTTCCAAGGCAGAAACATCAATGAAATGATTCTGTGAGTAGTCTAAACAGTTATGACAAATACATTTATGATTTTCTGTTATGAGTTTGCGCTCAATTAATTTTTTGAACGACAATCGTCGGCACACAATTTTGTTTTTTATTAGAGGAAAATCCGTAGACTCATAAAATGTTATTATTTATACATCCACACCTAACAGCAAAATTTCCATGATTACAACTTAATGATGAGGACCGTGTTGCCATTTCTATAATATATAAAGCGTAGCCATTTGTCCACGCCGCACAAGAAACTTTAAACCCATATCAGACTACCATTGAAAAAATTGGGCAGTGGTTCCNTAGGTTTTCAAAAAACGTTTTTTGAAAACCTACGGCTTTTTGCCATATCAACTACTTACCATTGAAAAAATTGGGCAGTGGTTCCTCTTGTAATGTAGGTTATACATATTGCTAAAATTAAACATTTTGGCATCCTTTAAAAAACTTCGGCAGTGGTTCTCCTTTCAATCTAATTAATACATATTGCTGAAAAAGTGAAAAAATACGAAGCAGAATACTTTTTTCTAAAATTTCAGATTTCTTGTTTGGTTTCCATGGTAACCCAAAGGTCCACTTTCCATTAAAACCCATTTCAGACCACCATTCAGAAACATTTGGGCAGTGGTTCCCCTTATAATTAAAGTAATATATATTGCTGAAATCATACATTCCAGGTCCTTCTTGGCGTTTGCAAAAAAGTTTAGGGCAGGGGTTTCCCCTATAATCAAGTTAATATAGTAAAAAATATCTAGCAAAACACTTTTTATCAAAAATTTCAGTATTCTGGTTTGGTTTCCATGGCAACAGAAAGCTCCACTATCCATTACAACCAATTTCAGAACAAAAAAAAAATTGGGTAGGGGTTCCCCTTATAATTTTAGTAATACATATTGCTGAAATCAAAACATGTTTGAAAAGAAAACAGCCATCACTGAAATGTATGCTTTGTTGCTAAGTAGAATCCTCAAAAATAATACGTCTTTTGAGAGTTTCAGGAAATTTACCAAAATTAAAAATGTATAATTCTAAAACAAATTTCAATCTAACATTCTGTTTTGCAAAAGAAATAATGAATAAATTGATTAGCATTCTTAGTTTTATTATCTCCCTTTTTAAAATCATGACTTCTCATTACATCTGTTATTTTTAGCTTAAGACACCCCAAAAAAGTGTTTTGATATTTTTACATACATATTTAAGCTAATTTAATATATTGTACATGTTCTAGAAATAAAAGGAACATTTTTATTTAAACATTAAAAATTGTTACCATTTTTGTTATTACATTGTAAATAATACCAAACAAGAGATTTTATGCAAAATATCCTGCTTTTTATTTCAATCATGTTAAATGTTTATTACCAAAAATGTTACAGTCCGATATTGCTTAAATAAATCTAGTACCTGTGGTGACTAACAATCCTGGAAAAATTGAAGAAAATTGAAGAAAATCTGAGTAACGGTTTCTGAGGAGTTGCGTCCACAAGATCAGTCATTGTCATCTGTCATCAAAACAAGTAATTTGTGGAGAAAAGGGAGTTACCTCCCCCTATCCCAGGTCTACTACCTAAAGTTTTGCATTATAACATTTTCTCACTTTTTTATTTTTATTTCAAAGAGCGATTTGGGTTTCAATAGGCACTCCTAGAGAATGATTGGTAATTGCTGAATTTTTTATTTTCCCGCGGGATTTCGTTCAGATTTAACCACTGGAAATACGTTGATTTAGTCATCATGTTCTGATATTACACCTACAAAACGTCATAAAATGCATTCGTCCCTCTGTATGAATGTGCATTTATTTGGATGTGCATTAAAAGGCAGCAACTAGTATAAAAACATAACAAAAAGATGGGAAGCGATAAGGGCCACTGTATCAATGTTGTAATTTCACCGATAAGTGATCTGTTAATTTTGTAAATAAATTAACGTTTATTTCCCAAACGTATAAGTTCATTTGAATTGTAGTGGTCAGAACTCTAAACGATTCAAAAACGTCTAATTGCACACAGAAAAAATTTGAAATGAAATATAAGCACATCCGATTTTCTATAATACTAAATTAAGGGACCGAATTCTTTGAGCCGCATCGCCTCAGTAACCATAGAAAAAGGAAAGTTTTTGTTATGTGAGTTATAGATATGATGTTTTGTTCATCCAAAATTTGTCTTTAAAACAATTTTTTCCTAAAAAATCGCCAATTTTTGTGAAAAAAGGCGATTCCGGAGATCGTTTCAGTACCGGAGCTTTAAAGTTTGACGATGCTCAATACTGTCAAGTGCTTATAATAGCGTAATTATGATTTAATGTAATGTGAATGTTAAATGGGTCCAATTTGCAATACACCATCTTAAACTTTCAAAAATAACATACAAAAGCACATCATTTCATGGCCGGGCATCCTTTTCTTCAAATAGACTGACATTTGTCTGGTTTGCTTCATTGTTTACAAAAATATTCATAAATTTTGAGCATGTTTGTTATATGAACATCCTGTCCATTGGTGGATCAAAAAGGGGGTCCAGTGGTTGGAACCCCTTTCTTCTGGAACTCACTTATCTCTTGAAAAAAATAGGCAAAAATGAAAAGAAATCGATAAAAAAATTACCTGGAACTCCTTTTTTTAACCTCATTGGAACCCCTTTTTCCAGTAAAATCGAACTCTCTTTTTCTTTCTTTCTGTTTTTAATTTCTTGCAAAATTTAGGCAAAACTGACAAGAAATCGGTAAAAAAGACCGGGCACCCCCTTTTTTGAAAACTCATTTGAACTCCCTTTTTCATAGTGCTTTAATCCTCTGCCCTGGCGCCTCATTAACCGCTATATAATAAATATTAAAAATATTAAAATAGAATAAACAAAACCAAAACCAAATATCAAGGATTCGATTGAAATCCTGTTACTACATGTGCCAGAAAACATAAGGCTATAGCCAAAAGAAAATAAGTCCCAAAAAAGTGTTATTTGGTATCATGGTGCATGTGGAAGGCGGGGAAATTATTTTGTAACATTTTCTCAGCAGTACATGGCAAATACATACTTATCACAGCCTTTCAGGAAATTTCATATTAGTAATGTCGTCTGTCTGCTCCCTGTTTGTTAGACTTGGTTAAAATTTGACATAAATGGTAAATAAAAATCATAACAGTTTTCTTGCCATTTACTACTTATCAAATCTTTTTGCTGTGCAGGATCAAGTGAATGTCTGAGGCAAAATTTTCCCCAGCAACTGCATTTAGTTATTACATCCTTTTTGATATTTGGTATGCAGCATCAGCATGATACCGTCGGTTTTAATCTCAGTTCTGTTTCCTGTCTACCCTCCGTTTGCCTGTTTAGTTAATTTTCGACACACTTATGGTCAATAGTAGGAAATATTGGTATCAATTTTCTCAGCAACTACTAATCACATTCTTTAGATGTTTGGTATGCAGCATCAAGCATGATCAAACTCCCATACTGAAGGATTTGATTTCAGGTCAGTAATTCATCTGCTTTCTTTTTAAGGAAACTCCGGTCATATTATAAAATGGTCCATTCGTCAGCCAGTCTGTGATAACTTCTATGTCTAATGATAACCCAATTATGCGATGGTTTATTCATATGAAATTATTACACAAAATCAAGGACTACTAGAGGAAGATGACTTTCGATTTTTCATGAGTTTTGATACTAAAAATTACAACCTTACTATTATCAATTTCTTTATCAGAATTGTTAAAAAAAAATTTCCCGTGATTTTTCGGGCATCTTCTAGCTTTTTCTTATTGCTACGTTCATACTTATGTATTTATCTGTTGTTGTTGCTTTTTTGTTGTTTTTTTTTTTTGCCAAAAGAACACGCACCTGTAAATGACTCGTCCCTACAAGTTAGCTAGCATGAAACGGTTGCGTTTACACCCTTATATAAATGCGATGTCTGTACTCTTGTATATATGTTTATAATACCGAAGTAAGAATGAGGAAAGGGGAATTCTAAAATCATAAATCCAAAATTAGGACAATTCATATTCAATACGAATTGAGACAGTATGACAAGGACGAAACAAATGAAACAAAAATGAAGAAGAACGATAGATCAGCTATAGCACAACATCTCAAGAATCATACAACTATTGTAGAATCGCCTTAGACAAAAGGGATAATCTTTGTGTGGCTTTTGAAATTAATTGCAAAATATCATAATCACTGAAAATCTAGAAGAAGCACTATAAAGCAGAGGATATCAAACAGTTGCAATGCCCATTTAAATCATGCAGAAATATCCTAACAATATCAGCTTCATATCAACATCCACGCTCGGTTCAAACGAACTCTAGTGGGCGGATGTTTTGAAGCCAACATCGGCTAAATTCTCATTACAAAGTGTGAGTGGAGCAATCACTATAAAATGTAATTGTTGTGAAACAACTTTCAGCGACAATGCAAGTCTCAAGAGACACAGGGCTTCCATCCACGAATTTAGAAAATTAGAATGCGAGCAGTAAACAAACAGAACGCTCGTCACAAGAAAATAAAACTGCTTTAATGTAATTTTTATATTCATTTTGTTTTGCTTAATGACAACTTCCCTAACCAACTTATCCAGAATTAGATTTTGGTTGATAGTTTCTTGTTCTTGTTCTTCAGGGAGATAACTTGAACCTTAAATTTAAAAGAAACAAACGATTCAAATAATGAAAAACATGACTTACATACCGGATGCAGAAAAACATTTTAACAAGTGTTTCAACAAGTTACTGCACATTTTTAAACATAATGTTACATCAGAGTTGATATTAGCGAAGAGCTTTGCTTTTAAGTGGGGGTTTTGGCTTTGAAGGAACATTTGAAGTTAGAATTTTTTTTCATGCAATCTTTGAGCCTGACCTTTTTTCAAACTGGAAGTAAACCTGTCATTTTTTTATTGTTCCATGACAGAAATTTTGCTTTTTATGTGTTTTTTTCATGCAATCTTTGAGCCTGACCTTTTTTCAAACGGGAAGCAAACCTGTCATTTTTTTATTGTTTCATGACAGAAATTTTGCTTTTTATGTATCAGCCTAGATATTTTATCTTTCAGCCTGCTGCAGTCATGAATTTCTTTCTGATAATGACATTTTGTTTCGGAATGCCGTCAAAACTCCCCCCCCCTTCCCCCCCAAAAAAAAATCTGCTGGTAGCTCCCTATACAAAAAGATTATATATACCACAGCAAATTAGACCTCAAATGAAGTAAGAAATAAATAAATTCCTACTCACTAACTATGCTCAATTGAAATGTTTAATTTTGACATCTGAACATTAAAGCCAATTTTACACAGTGCACTCTTTGTTCATTTAACGTAGACAAGTCTAGTCAGGTATATCTCTCAATTCTAAGCGATGATGGACAGGAAATTGTCTTACTCTACGATCTCCGTGAGCAGAATCTGATGGAACTCTTAAACTTTTTCATCTGTGTTTTTTTTTCATCGTTTCTTTGAGAATCAAAATAATGATTTCTGTAATACAATATTATATCTCTATCTCTATGCCGTTACAATATTGAGTTACACTTAAAACTTCCCATGATTACGAACTAATGATGACGTCCTGGTTTTTGAAATTTAATTCAAGAAATCAAATCGTAATGGACACTTTAAATTTCCGATAATGAGTTGTTTTGTATATTAGAGAAATACAAGAAGAACACTTACAGTCCTTACAGACGAATGAGGTATTAAATGTGTACAAGCTACCACCACGTTTCCTTGCTCAGCCCCTAATCAAACATCTTCAAATTGAAAAAGATGGAGACACACTTCAAGTTAATGTCTTCTATTCAAGATACGATGTACAATATTGAAGTATGTGAAGCCCTTTAAAGTCAACATAACTCAGAAATGAATAATTTTTTCTGTATTTGTTACGAAGTATATTCTCCTAACCTTAATTGGACGAAATTATGAAATCAAATGCAGTATATGCAATATATACTACATTACATCAACGCAAAAATACAGTATATAAAAAAAGGAAATGGGGTAAATGTCAAAGAGACAACATCCCATATCCAGGTTAAAACGACCCAAAACAAAACATCTAGGGGTCACCATATGGTCTTCAACACAGTGAGGAACCTCACACCATATAGTAAGCCCTAAATGGCCCCGAAAAGGTAAAAAAGTGAATAAATCAATGGAAACA
>MJUU01031186.1:71008-93447 GCA_002080025.1 Modiolus philippinarum
TTTTTGAATTTTTGCCATGAATTGTGACTCGTAGCAATAAAGAAATAAATCTGCTATGAGAGGTACACAGTTGGTACCTATTTTTTGCTGATAGACTGTATCACCGAAACGAACAAAAATATTATCAAGAAGAAAAAATGCTTTTATCATATCCTGATGAGTCCAATTGGTATATTTGTCATGTTTGTCGTCACTGAAAAACGATTTAAATGTATTGCAACAAATGTACGTACATCCTGATTTTTTGAAGGACCATTTGATCAAATACGAAAATTTCTCTTTGATAAGTGTATGCGGTAATGTAGTATTGAGGTTAGAAAAATCATAGCTATCGACGGAGGTGTATGCTTCATTAACAGATCGAAGTCTTTCCAAAACTTCTACCGAATTTTTAACACTCTAAAAGTTGTTAATTCCACTGTATTCATAACATTTGTTGCTAAAGTTGATGACGAGATTTTTTATGGTAGTAAGTGCACTGGTCAATAACACAGTAATATGTGTAGTTGAACATTTACTTGATGCCGAAATAAAACGAAATTTGGAAGGATTTTTGTGTAGTTTAGGAAGCCAATACATAGTAGGAATGCTTTTATAATTAGAAGTTGCTTTAAGTTCAGCTGTAGCTATCATGAGATCATCAATTATTTGTGTTTCTGTTGACGTGGTAGCTTGAAATGTACTAGAATTGGTACTTTCATTCCGAAACACCTCGATGTAATAGTTACGTCAAACAACGACCACATTATTGGCTGCTTTATCTGCCGGAACAAATATATACTCTTTTTCCAATTCTTTTAACTTCTGTTTGATTTTTGAAATAGCAGGAATGGTATTCTGCTGCTTAAAATGTGTTTCAAAATGATTTATTCGGATATCAACAACTTCCATGCATTTGTTAATGAAGTTGTCTAATGAATTTTTATCCACATCTTCTATATTGATAGTACGCCTTTGTTTCTCCCTCTTATCGGCACTTAAGATAAAAAACAAACTAGAAGACATTGTCAAAAGACAGTCAAAATGTAGTACAAAGTCTTAACTTAATGAACATACAAGCCAACAATTTTAAACGTAAAATCCCATTTATTTTCAGTTATGCGGGTTTGACAGCATGACTCAATATTTCAGCATTTGGTACAACGTGTGGGATTGGATCATCTACTTGGAAATCATATCAAAATTATTGAAATTAACCCAACGAAGCTTGTCACATCAAATAAGCGGAACTTAAACGAATTCGACTCTTTTTCATATTTATGCAAGATCAGGTTTCGAGTAACAAAAAGGAAATATTTATGCAGACTTACTTAGCAAAATATGAACTGTACAAGCTACCACCAGCCTAATCAAATATCTTCAAATTGAAAAAGATGGAGACACACTTCAAGTTGATGTCTGCTATTCAAGATACAATGTACAATATTGAAGTATGTGAAGCCCTTCAAAGTCAACATAACTCAGAAATGAATAATTTTTACTGTATTTGTTACGAAGTATATTCTCCTAACCTTAATTGGACGAAATTATGAAATCACCTGCAGTATATGCAATATATACTACATTACATCAACGCAAAAATACAGTATGTTGATAATACGCCTTTGTTTCTCCCTCTTATCGGCACTTAAGATAAAAAAAAACAAACAAACTAGAAGACATTGTCGAAAGACAGTCAAAATGTAGTACAAAAATAAACCAAAAATGGAATCCTAATGCGGTAGAATTGTAACATTCTGAAATAACTTTGAAAATGATGGTAAGAGGATAGACAATACATATACACTTAGTGTGTACGTTTTGAAACACTTCTTGGACCTAAACATGTTTAGATTTTATATGTGTTAAGGTTTTAGAAAGTGTTTACCATTGTTTATTAGAGGTGACGTTTTGCTTAAAATGAAAATAGAGCTTTGTTTAATTTTTTTGCTTTCAGTCATGCTTAAACAGCAAAGTAAAAACGGCAAGAAAGTAATTACTCATAAGAAAACCTGATGAAGTTGATGAAGGCTGTTACATCTGTTCAATCAAAGCAGTGATTGTGTGAATGAGTTGATGAAGAGGGGGGACTGGAAAATGCAGTTATATATATTGAGATAGAATGAACTCGTAAATAAATTACAAATTGCAGTTCATAAAAGGTTTAATGTTAACACATTTCGGAAAGATATTTCAGGGAAAGGTTGGATCACTGGGTTCCTATTTTGCCACCGAGATTTGTCTCTAAGATAACTCACACCTTTGTCTACAGTTAGGGCAAAATGCTTAATCCCATATTAACTGCAAACTTTTTCGCAAATAATGAAGTTTTGAATGACCTTAGATATAGGTTGAAACTGGTGTCCAACTGACTAATACATCATCAAATTAATTGGTGGTACAGGAGAATAAAATATCCCTGGTATGATGGGAAACAACAAAGAAAATATTTAGTGTTGTAATGTTTAAATGCTGCTGGGAAAGAGATTCCTCTACATGTATTTGTATAGTGACACGAAAAACTAGTAAAAGTTTGAATGCCTTTAATGTAAAACAACAAAAAAAATTGCACAAGTCCTCCATCTGTGAATCAGCCTTCTAATAAAAGTCATCTGTGGGTGGAATAAAAAGAGTCATTGATGATCTTAATGGTTTTGATAGAATTTCATCGTAAAAGTTTCAAGTGAGCCTTTTGAATTAAGAGCATCATTCACACATACACACTAGATGATAAATAATCTCTGAACATGACTTACTTATTGCTGTTCTTTCAGGCAAAACAACAACAAAAAAATGAAAACATGAAACCTTAATGAAACTAGTGTAGTTACCGTTTACATCCTAAAAATAAGCTGGTAAATCGAATTTTGAATATCTCTTTGAAAGTGACACAATATATTCGCCATGGTTTTGATCCTGCGTTCAAGTTAGGCAATTAACCAAAATTAGATAATTAACCAAAAACAAAACAAAAAGCAAAAAAAAAAAGAAAAAACCAAAAAAAAAAAAAAAAAAAAAAAAAAAAAAAAAAAACACAACAAAACAAAAACCAAAAACAAAAAAACGTGAGAGTCAGTTATGCGACATTTATTAAACCGACAGGTCATAATTTCACCGCCGGGTCATAATTTCAGGCTTCATCGTCAAAATAAAAATATTATTTGCATAAACAATGAAAGAATATTGAGTAAATGCGCATGAGAAAAAGTCCTTTCAAAGACTAATTTATACCTTAGCACATTTAATATACCGGAGAAATATAGTTTCTATGATGAGAACTAAGTTTGTTATGAAATTTCTGACATCGAGTTAAATAAAGGAGGGTTGCTATCAGGCCGTTTTTCGGCCAAAAATATCTGACAAACATATGACTTTTTGAACTGTCCTATAGGGCATACTGGTTATCATATGAAATCAATATCACGTGACTTGGTCATGTGACAGCTATTTTCAATATGGTGGTCAAATTTAGAACATTTAACACCTCGAAACTATTAACGCGTTCAACATAAATTAAATGAAAATTTCTACTGATATTTGAGTTTAAAATTGTCAACAGACAATTAAACATTCATATTTATCTGAAATGAGGACAAAAATAGATAGTTTCTTTGACATTTATGATATATGGACCGATGTTTGCAAGTTACAAAGTAAAACACATTTTACGAACGCTAGCTAACCCCATTCATACGTCTTAGAAAAGTTTCCTTACTTAAAGAAGAAATCATTTAAGTGTGTGGACAATACAGGCGTGGACACAGTACAAGTGTTGACACAAGTATGAACATACTTATGTAATCACCAAGAAATGAACATTATGTAATACAGTATGTGTGAAAATAGATTCCACAATATGGAATGACAATACGAGAGTTGAGACAAAATTTCAAGTTGGTATCATTTACCATTGCAGAGAAAGCTTGACGAAAAATAAAGGGTCACCAAGATTGACACAAACGTTATAGCTCAGACACGACTTGTCATTAGAAAAGCAATAATCTAACCTTGAAGACAAAGGTCAAGGTCAAAGGTCACAAATCATGGTTTATGACACATTGTCTTGCAGTGATCTGGCTACATGTACATGCAAAATATCAAGTCTTTCAAAAAAAATGTAACGCGGACATGTCGTTTGAATTCAAGTTCCTGTGGTCACGATGTCTTCAATTTCTCCTTTTAAGGGTACCTATAACGGAGCTAGGAATATGATATCCTAAACATTCTCTTATATTCCAGTAAAAAGCTATTTACTTGAAAGTCCAAATAGCCCCATTAACATACAATATGACATATCTGTGTATTTTTACACAGGGACGCAAATTTGTGCTAGTGTGCAAATACTGCATGTGAAGGCAACTGCAGACATGTGAAATCTTAACAAAAGGGTGTACTTTTTTACGAGGTCAGAAGCAAGTGTAAATGTGTACACATGTGGAAATTTGCATGGTGTGTAACTTGAGCAATCTAAAAAATGCGAACATTATGAAAAATAATGTTTCTGTCTATGAAACGGAAGAAAATGGTCTTGGAACTTAATTGGAACCATATGATGTTAATGCAAGCACAGTGAACTATTCTCTCTTTAAAAGTCATACCATAGTCAAAAATGAAGGCAGTTTTTCTGTTTTCAAGAATAGTCAGTTATTTGGCAGTTTTAAACCCTTCCAAATAAGCAACTATTCTTTCCATAAAAGTCATACCAAAGTCAAAATTGAAGGCAGTTATTCTGTTTTCAGTAATAGTCAGTTATATGGCAGTTTTAAGCCTTCCCAAATAAGCAACTATTCTTTCAATAAAAGTCATACCAGAGTCAAAATTGAAGACAGTTATTATGTTTTCAGGAATAGTCAGTTAATTGGCAGTTTAATACCTTCCCAAATAAGCAACTATTCTTTCCATAAAAGTCATACCAAAGTCAAAATTGAAGGCAGTTATTCTGCTTTCAGGAATAGTCAGTTATTTGGTAGCTTCAAACCTTCCCAAATAAGCATATTCTTTCCATAAAAGTCATACCAAAGTCAAAATTGAAGGCAGTTATTCTGTTTTCAAGAATAGTCAGTTATTTTTATTTTAAACCTTCTCAAATAAGCATGAAGTAAATGAAAAATAGCCAGTTTAATATATAACTGCATTTTAACGGCAGTTTGTTGCAGGTTTTAGGAATCAATTACCAGTAGAAATAACCTATAATGTACTTGATCTAAATAACTGGCTGTGCACTTCACAATAACTGAAAAAAATTTATGAATATTTATACTAACTGCATAATAACTGCTTGTTACTCATGAATAGGTATATAAATAGCTGGCTAATTCTAATGAATATTTATGCTAACTGTCTAATAAGTGTTTGTGGCCTCAATTATCTGGNAATTTATTTGATTGCGATAAAGCTACAAATTTAAGTGCTGAGTAAATAGCGTTAGCTTCAGCAGTAAAGATGGAGCTAGAGGATGGTAATCGGAGAGTTGCTGAACGATCTCCAAACACGGCTGCAAATAAGCATGAAGTAAATGAAAAATAGCCAGTTTAATATATATCTGCATTTTAACGGCAGTTTGTTGCAGGTTTTAGGAATCAAGGAGTGTGCACTTCACAATAACTGAAAAAAAATTATGAATATTTATACTAACTGCATAATAACTGCTTGTTACTCATGAATAGGTATATAAATAGCTGGCTAATTCTAATGAATATTTATGCTAACTGTCTAAAAAGTGTTTGTGGCCTCAATTATCTCGCTAAGCATCATGAACCTTTATAACTTTTTCATATGATTCTTAAACGATTCAATCAGCTACGAGAGTCAATGAGAACTACAGCATCATCAATTTTCAAAAATGCTGATGTGGCCAGTTACTTGCCATCCATTCATGACAAATATGTCGTCGTTCCTGCCGAGAAGGCCCCAAATAATATCATTTTTATTTGCAAAAACCATTATATAAATTGTTTAAAGAAAGACCTAGGCATTGATAATTCCAACGGCAATCCAACTTACGCAGCTACTACTCTGTCAAAGGAGGAGATATTACAGAACCATAAATCTGTTTTGCTTTCCTTCGGGATTTCCACCAAGGATGAAGACACAGATCGCCCCTCTTTGTACCGGTTACCTAAGTTACATAAATGCCCATACAAAGAACGATACATCGCTGGATCTGCCAAATGTTCTACAAAACCTATATCTAAATTGCTAACCTCCATCTTGACAGCTGTTAAAGAGGGCCTTCAAAAATACTGTGATACTTGGTGTAAATGAAATGTGGATTTTGAAAAACTCCAAAGATCTACTTGACATCTTAAACTCTAGATCATTATCACACTGTAACAGCATTACAACTTCCGACTTCTCCACACTTTACACTACTATTCCTCATGAACAATTAAAATATCGACTGAAAGGTTTAATTCATAGATGTTTCTCACGTAAGAACTGTGAACGAAGATGTAGGTAGAGAACAAGTATACTTTGTGAAAAATGACTCCGAATCGGAGAAAAAATACACAGAGGAAGAAGTGATTTAAATGTTAGAGTTTCTGATGGACAATATATTTGTCCAGTTTTAAGGACTTGTTTTTCAACAGACTATCGGAATTCCTATGGGCACAAACTGTACGCATCTCCTAGCCGACATGTTTCTTCACTCTTATGAACCTGAATTCATCGAAGGGCTTCTTCAAAATAAAGATAAAAATCTGGCAAATCATTCAATTTTAGCTTCCGTTATATAGATGATATTTTGTCACTAAACAACCCTCGCTTTGATGATTTTCTTCACTTGATCTATCAAAAAGAGCTCGAAATTAAGGATACCACAGACACTTCTACATCAGCCTCGTTCCTTGAGCTCCACCTTGAAATTGACAACAGGGGTAGACTTCAAACTAAGCTGTACGACAAACGCGATGACTTCACCTTTCCAATAGTAAACGTCCCTTTTCTTTGAAGCAACATTCCAACAGCGCCGGCATATGGAGTTTACATCTCCCAGCCCATTCGCTATTCAGCCTGTGTTCGATACAGTGACTTCCTTGATAGAGCCCGGTTGCTCAGAAAAAGCCTACTTCAACAAGGGTATGGTACCCAAAACTTGAAGTCATCCCTCCGGAAGTTTTACGGTCGACATCAACATCTTGTGGACCGCTATGGGATATCTGTTTCCCTGATGACAACAGATCTTTCCGACTATAGCTTAATTGTTGTTTCCTCTACCGGATTTGACATGTTTAACACGGCGGTTGTCTTATAAGAAGCAGAAGATGCTAACTCTACCGGTGCACCTGATCTCACCCATGGTTTTTTATTGGGTCTTTGTTGTTCATCTTTGTGTGTGAGTGTATTCATTTTTCTTTTCTGTGTCGTACCCATGTTGTGTCTCTGTTTTTTTTCCTTTTTTTTGTTTCTGATGTTGCCATTGTCCTTGGGTTTTTCGTTTTGGATTGACGGTTCGTTTCACACTTACTTCATAATCAATACTAGTTTGCAACATAATGAATTTTCATCATCAAGCCATACTTAAACACATACTAGTATAACTGCATTTTGATTTCCTGAATCTATTAGTATCAGACATGTCAAGTATCAAGCTCATGCTTTAAGTGTTGCACGCAAGCGAAGCTTATCCAATTTTATAGCGAATTCCTTTGTTATCAACCGTTTCGACGGTCTCATCAGTACATTATCGAAATATGAATTCCGGGACATTTTCAGAAGTTTATAAACAGAATATTTAACCAGCTGAAATAACATATATAACATTAAAGATTTGCATAATATTACCCCGATCGTACGTGTTGGTCCGTCCGTATACGTATTTTGAAAAAAAAAATACGCATACTGTCTGGACCATACACGTATAGTCCGGCACATACAAGAGACTAAAATGCTCATTATTCCCGGTTTCTGCAAAAGGTGAATGAATGAGGTTTATCAACCTTTAAAATTGCCATTCTGCGAGTCCTGAATTCCCGGTCAAAACTTGGGGAATTCATCGGGAGATGTTCCCTACAAAAAAGGGGATCAAGTTGATTTGTTTATAATTTTTTGTCTACATTCTGCAGGAAATATCACATTTAATTTAAAACGTCCAATCCCTGGAGCACTTCTGGATCCGCTATTTGTGTGGAATAGGTTAAAGGGAGACCAGAAAAAAAAGGGAGGGCGGGGAGAAAGAAGCAAGGGTTGGCAGAAAGGTGACAAGAAAGGGCGAAAGGAGAAAAGAACACGACAGGGAGACCGTGAGAAAGGATCACGGAGGTTGGAGAAAGACATCCCCTGTCCACCTCATGATCATCCATTTTGTTTTGTTTTGCAATCGTGATACACGTCACAAACGCAAACAACTGAAAATCTCATTGAATTTATTGCCTACTAAAGTGAATCCGTTGTCCTCCCTGTTGTCTGACTTGCATAGATGTTTTGTTTAAACTTAGGACTACAGTAAAAATGTTCAATAACAATCACTGGTTCTTGACAGTATGTCGCGCGGAAATTGGGGGCAGTTTTTAAGCTGCAGTTTTCACCTATTTCCAATAAACTGCTGCGCCAAGGGCGCATGATACGCCCGTCCACAGTCTACTAGTACTCTAATTCATTGTTGGACCAGAACAAAAAATCATACAGAATGAGTGCCTTACCAAGATTTAACAAAAATCAAATTAATATGTAAAGTTAATGGATAGAAAATGTGCAAAAAATAAATTTTTCAATAAAAAAAAAATGTCAAGTGCGAGGGCCATAACGGTCCAAAAAAAAGTCATTCAACATGAACCAAATCTAAACTTAATCAGTACATGTTATTTATACACATAAAATCATATACAGTACCATATATCAAATCAACATGTTCGCGCATTGTAAACAAAGGGTGGAGAAACTGATATTTTCAAAAATTTACTGAAATTTAAAGACTGTAACTCCGCACAAAATCAACCAATCAGGTCCAAACTAAATCTGTATCTGTATCTCAACTATGACCTGGAAACCTATATTTTTCAAAGTTTGCCTCAGTCCAAGGGCCATAACTCTGTACAAAATCAATCAAACGGAACAAAATTAAAACTTTATCTGTATCTTACCTAGATATACTTATATACAAATATGAAATCAATATGTCGAGCGGTTACAGAAAAAAATCTCCGGAAACCAAAAAGTTAACGGAGGGACGGATGGTATGCCATAATACGTCCGTTTTCTGACGGGCGTATAAAAACGGATCTTTCGACAAACAAATGCATTACCTTTCGAATAAATAAATGAAAAGGGGAGGGGTATTTACTAGCCGACAATTTTTACAAGCAAGTCTGATCATCTTGGAATTTTCCAGCGAAAGAAAAAGTTGTTTTATTATTTCTACAGGATATATGAGTAAATACATAACTGCACCAATGCGCCACACATATGCGAAAAATACCAGAGTGAACTTTTTGCGACTGAATGACCGTTGCCTGTCTTCAGAATATTCTTTATTTTCATACATAAAAGTGAACAAATTCTGGTTTCTGTAATAATTATCTTTTGGCTTCGTCGTCACCCAGAAAGAAAAACTAGGGTGTAGGCTCGCGACATATAAAATTTAGGAGTGCAACCTCTTTTATATTAGCAATGTAAACACGTATTGTTTCCACCAAGGTATATATTGAACCGACCCAAAATGGTTAAATTCATTAAAAAAAGCTCTCCTGGACCCGTGGTGACAGCTATGACAGGCATTCTGATAGGGTCTTATGATAAATTATATTTCTTGCCGGTAGTTACCTTAAATTTGATGCCGAACTGCCTTAAACAATTTTGAAGGGGACCATCAAAGACTGTAGCGATAAAGTTTGGTTTCAACTGGATTAATGGTTTCTGAGAATGGAGTTAGATATTTAACTATGTTCCCTACTGGTATCCTGGAGGATGCGAGAATCTGTCGGATACTTTTTTTTAAAAGGGACCATCTAAGGACCATTGTGACCAAGTGTGGTGGTGATTGGGAAAGTTGGTTCTGAGAAGATCTTTTGAATGTGTTACCATATGGTCCAATGTTGAACAATGCTCCACACTGGTGGCAATCTTGGATAAGATAGGGATCCGTCGGAAATTTTTTTGGAAGGGACCATCTAAGGAACCATTTTGACTAAGTTTTTTTGTGATAGAACAAGTAGTTTCTAAGACGATCTTTGGATGCGTTTTCCACAGGGTCAAATATTAAACTATGTTTCTCGCTGGCGGCAACCTTGATGAAGTCCGGACCAGCATGATCCAATTTTTGAAGGGTACCATCTTAGACTTTTTGTGACTAGAATACGTTCGAATAGGCCTATTAGTTTCAGACAACATCTTTGAATGAAAAGTTAATGGTGGACGAAAGTTGGACACCGAGTAATGGCAAAAGCTTACCCTGGCATAGAAAAAAATTCATGACAAAGCAGGTAAGTTGCAGTGACATGCACAAGCCATATTTTGAGTTGCCATTTCTCCCAGTGGTCAAGTTCAATAATCGACAATTTTTCGTTGAAATGTACAATAAATTGAAATCCTCAGCAAATTTATATTTTGATTCACCTTATAACGACCAATAATCATCTAAAATTAATACTTTCCAACAGTCAAACCAGATACCCTTTATTTGAATTAACCGCCAAACGGAACAGGGGTTTAGCTGGAGTCAATTTTGCTCGCCAAATTGCCATTTCGACAATTTGCGTATCTTGCATTCAACTAAGAATACTCTGCTTATTTTTAAAGACCTTATATGCACCAACAACTAGAGACAAGGATCTCATATAAGATCTACGAGTCTTCGTGAAAGGACTTTCTGTGTTTTGTACTCTCAGCATTGGTTGAAAATTTGTCATTGTATTTAGGGGACTGATTGTATTCTCTGCATTCGTTGAAATTTTGTCATTGCATTTAGGGGACGATCATTTGATTGTCAGGGGAAGGGCTTGGGCGAATTTATTTTCATGAAAATCTCGAACAATTTTTTATGTGCCCCAAATGTCACATACAATTTTTATTCTTCAAATCAAAATTCATGACTAGATGGATTAGAATATTTATTTTCACTGAAACTGAGATCTGATTATTTATCGCCTGAGCCCCCTTCCCATCTGAAAATCAAATGGCCGTCCCCCTACTCCATTCTATCTATTTGACGCAAAGACTGTTTTATACTGTAAGAGATCTGTGACTTTAGGACCATTATTTTGAAAGGGGTCATCAAAGAAACAAGTTATTAAGTTTGATCAGTAATGTCATTAGGTTGTTGTATATAAATGTAGTACCCTTCATGGCGGCGTGTATAAAAATGCATATTGTGACACAATCACAATCCATTTTACACTAATGTCTTGTGAATTATTAAATCGAAAATTAAGCATCTCACATATTTAATACTAACATGAAGAAATAAAGCAGTTCCATATATCAGAAGGAATGAATCTGTCATTGCAATATCCCTTAAAAAACATAATTCCACATGATTGAAGTCTCATACACCCCGACTGAGACAAAACAAAAAAAAATATTTATAAGGAAGTCATATTTTATAGATACCGGTATTAAGGTCTCTTTTTTGGTAGCAAGCTATTCATTTGGTTGACATCAAATCCCGTGTCGCCATCAAATATAAATAATTTTGCTCCGAAGAAGGTTGTGAATCTGCAGCATCTTCTGACGTTCCAGAGGCATAAGAGATGTTCGAGAACGGTCTGGGTCCTAAATTAAAATGTGAAGGTAAGGCATTTGCATTGGATATGGCTGATATTAACCCTACGCTGGTACACAAGGAAATGAAGCCGAACTGTCAAAATTTGGTATTATCTGTGGACTCTTGCTGGAGCTTATACCGAAGCTGTATAAGAACAGTAAATTTCGTTATGCTGTACACGTGTTTCAAGGAGTAACCTCACATCAGCAGCATTAAATTCAAATAATATGGTAAGACGTAATCCGAAAGAAGTCAAATAAGAAGTACTCATTTCCAAAAGTGCCGAAATAGGAAGCCAAATCCAGTACCAAGGACATCTACCTACTGCCATGCACGGAATGAAGCCTCAGAATTTTGATAAAACAGTAATATTATATAATATGCAAGGTAAAATCTTCATGTCAGACAAGTCTGACTAACGGGCTTGTGAATTCCCTCGGGGACCTCTTGTCCATCAGAAGTGGCATCGGCCCAATGATTCAAAATACAAAAAATACCGAAGTTGCATAAGAGCAGTAAATTTCGTTATGCTGTACACGTGTAAAAGGAGTAACATCTCATCAGCAGCATTAAAATCAAATAATATGGAAAGCCATAATCCAAATGAAGTTAAATATGAAGTACTTATTTCCAAAATATCGAAATAGGAGTCCAAATCTAGTACCAAAGACATCTACCGAGTGCAATACAAGGAATGAAGTCTCAGTATTTTTAAGTGGTTATAATTTTGATAAAACAGTAAATTTATATAATATGCATTGTTATTAGGATATTCCATGCCGCTCTCCTCAATAAACTTGCGAATCGGATTAATAGGAGGGTCCTTCTTCAACACTTACTAGACTTGTGCGCTCTTTTGGTATTTTTCTGAAATTTGTGGATAATATCTAGATGCCGATTCTAAATCCTTTTGTATAATGCCTTTATAATGTTTATCAGGAATAGCAATATCTGGGTGGATAGCCCCTATAGCAAGTTGTCTAATACCGAATGTACCAACTGGATAATATTTTTCGATATTATTGTTAACAAGATGAGGCAGAATTCTAGAGAAAAATTAGTCACAGGTGCTGTCGTGTCCGCCTTTTCAAACTTAAGTTCTGTTTGAGTTTTCGAGGTCCTTTCACAGATTTTTATCTGTTGTAGAAGCATCAGCCACTTGTTAGCGTTTTAGGTCGTTGCACATCTGTGCCCCCTCGCAAACTCCCATATCACAATTTCTTTTGTATGACCTAGTCGAAGGTGACAATGTCCACACTGAATTTTTGTTTTGACAATCTTTAAGTTTGGTTTGGTTTATTTTGCCTCCGGAAACTGCAGATGTTCTTTTGCATTGTCAAGTTCCACATTTTTAACGTGCACTTCATCCTCGATTTCATCTATTAAAGAGTTGCAATGGCGACCGATATACGTGTTTCTCCCGACGACCAGTCACTGGTACACTTCTGTTGCCAACACAAGAATCTTCGGATTTCTGTGGAGCGGGTCAATATCGTCGTCTATGCCAAAAGGACACTTTGGTTTCATATTTTCGTTGTGTCTTTGTTATGAAAGCCGACCTGTGACAAACATCCATCAAAAGTTCTTAACTTCAACCGTCTCATTGACGTTCCCTCAATCTGAACTGTACATCGAAATGCTTCCTGTACACAAGTGTCGCTTATAGCAATAATTTAACTGCTTTCGTCGTCTATGTATTGAATGCCGAACAGTTTCCCTCTAAGGCTAGGAATTCTACAATAAACATGCTGAATGTCGCTTCTCATCTCTACGTATGTGCAGGGCTGGACTGGAATGTTAAATTTTCTAATTTTTCCTTGTCCATATTCATACCATCCATGCTTTCCATAAATAAAAACGTGTGACACAATCTAGCGGGTACTCGGGTTGCTAGTCGAGTCTATTAAAAAGGAGGTTAAAAATAATTTAAGACAGTTAATAACAAGGCTTTACCCAATACCCTGTACGAAATTTAACCTTTCTTTTGGGTTATTCCATTTAAAATGGCAGAGAAAAAGAAAAAAAGAAGAAACTTTAAAAGTGTAAAAACGAATTAATGTTTTGTTGAGAGGAATACAAAATAATCAAGTACTACTAAACTTTATTCCATCCAATAAGACTTTTTCTGATCGGTCACTGGTTCGTAATGGACAGTTTTTTTTAGAAAAAGGGGGAGGGCAGTCTCTACAGTATTCAAAATATTGCTCTAACTGCAACACACATACATAAAATAATCCAACGAAATATGTATTTTTGGTACATGTTAAAGAATCAATTTAGTATTACAATACAGTATTGATTGATGTTTTACGCCAACTTCAGCAACATTTCAGCCATATCGTGGCGAGAACTGTTAAGTATATTAACTAATTAGAATAGGTATATAATACAAATATCTATATAAAACCATATAGCTTTATACAAGTAAAAGAAGTGTGTAAAATGTTAAAAACATAACTAAAGAAACTATGGTTTAACTAATAATATTAGAAATTAGAAACTAGTTTAAAATTGATCTTTTAAATCTTACTAAATAAATTGATTGCTTTTAAAAACCGAACGAATTTGTCGCCAGCGACATTTGTAAATAGGTCTTTAAGACAATCAGCTGAATAAAAATCACGCCTGATATCGGCAACATCTACACATTCAATCAAAACATGTTGAATTGTATAAGGACAATTGCATGGAATACATTCAGGTTGATCATCACTGTTGAGGATAAAACTATGTGTTGTTCAAGTATGTCCAATACGACATCGGGTCAACACTATCTCTTCCCTACGGTTCCCACCGCAGGAACTGACTTGTTTACCGACGTCTGACTGTATTCCATGCAGTTTATTATTTATTTGCAGATCCCATTTGGCCTGCCATAACCCTAAAATGCATCCAGCGATCAAAGGCCCCACGCCAGCGTACGGCACCGGACAATCCGCCATCTCGTCATCTAGTGCATCCTTGGCCTCCTGGCCAGCAACCGCGCCTCCACAGATCCCCACATGACCAGGGATCCAAACACAAATGACCTCCCCGCCCAACGCCACAAGCGATCTGCAGACTTCGGATATTTCCAAAACAACCGGGTGCCTTGTTTTCCGACCACGAATTCATCCGACCGCGACAAAGCCAAAAACGAGCAAACAGCGCCAACCTAGGCAGTAAATATGGAACTAGAGGATAGCAATCGGAGAGTCGCTGCACGGTCTCCAAAAACGGCTGCAGAAGCCACTCCGTCTCCATCCCCAGTGTTTTAAATTTTCAAGCTCGAAAGCAGTCGGGATATTTTTTGTTGTAGCCGGAAGATGCATCCGGACCGGGAGCTTGAACTATACAATGACCCTATAACTATTGTGGAGGAGGCCAGGTTCCTTGGTTTAATTTTTGACAGTGAACTTTCCTTTCTTCCCTATATCAAAATGCTAAAAAACAGATGCCTCAAGGCATTAGATATTTTAAAAGTTTTGTCGAGTGCCGACTGGGGTGCGGATGGCACTGTTTTATTGAATTTATATCGATCGTTGATTCGATCAAAACTAGATTATGGATGTTTTATTTACGGTTCCGCCCGTAAATCGTACATTAAATTACTATACACCACCAAGGTTTGCGTCTTTCCCCGCAGATTCCCCGCAGATATACCTATTTAGTTGTAGGGAAAGACAAGACATATTTTGTTAAGAACCACACCGATTCAAATAAGAAGTACACCGAGACTGACGTAATCAAAATGTTAGAATTTTTGATCGACAATATTTTTGTCGAATTTGGAGGTCGTGTTTTCCAACAGACAATAGGGATTCCTATGGGAACAAACTGTGCGCCGCTTTTAGCTGACTTTTTCCTCTACTCGTACGAGGCCAAGTTTTTACAAGGGCTTATTCAAAGAAAACAAAAACATTTAGCCCAGTCCTTTAATTTCAGCTTCCGCTACATAGACGATGTGCTTTCTCTTAATAATCCTAAATTTAAGGATTATTTACATCAGATCTATCCAAATGAGCTTGAAATTAAAGAAACAACTGAAACACCTACTTCAGCTTCGTACTTAGATCTTTTATTGTATATTAACGAAGATGGACGTTTGAAATCTAAGCTATATGACAAGCGTGATGATTTTAATTTCCCCATTGTGAACTTTCCCTTTCTTAGCAGCAATATACCTACCTCTCCAGCCTATGGAGTGTACATTTCACAGTTGATTCGTTACTGTCGAGCTTGTAGTTTGTACAGTGATTTTTTGAACAGAGCAAAAACACTGTCCCAAAAGCTACTTAGTCAGGGATTTGTTCAATCTTTGTTAATTTTATCCCTCAAGAAATTCTATGGCCGTCACCATAGCATCATTGAAAGATATGACGTGTCAGTATCCCAAATGAAAGTGGACATTTTCAGCTAGATTCACGTCTTCCCGGATTTGACTACCGACTTTGACATTTTCCCGGATTGAATCACTCACAGTGTGACGGGTGCTGTTAACAGAGCAGGACATGCTTACCCTTCCGGAGCACCTGATGTCACTCTCAGTTTCACTGGAGTTCACACCTTGGAGGACAGACGTATTAAACTTGGTTTGCAATATGCAACAAGGCTTGGGGCGTGTCCTTCCGGGCCTTCTCGCAGCTGTGTTTTCGGACCTCTTCACAAGGCTGACTATGAAAAACGCCAAAACGTTATACAACCCTTTGGTCTTCGTGTCAGGCCACACCTTGAATCTGCTAATATAAATTTAGATGAAGTGGCTCCAATGGAGGCTCCCAGAGGGCCTCCATGGCTGAGCTCAGGACCAACATTTAATTTTGAACTACGCAAACACAAAAAGAATAATACCAATCCTCTGGTTATCCAACGGGACTTTACAATACAGTAAAACTGAGTGAAGCATTAAATGTGTGTTGTTCTAAAATCCATAATTCGTCTCAATTAAAGTTGAATTTATTATTCGTAATGATTATAAAAAAGTAATCTCGGTCTGCTTTTCTGTTATAATTTTAAAAGTGCATTTTTTTGTCAAAGAAAACTCCGCACATTTTCGCGCGTTTACATCCATATACTTTAAGTCGCGAGTTTGCTCCAAGGGTTCCAATTGGAAAAGATCTACGCAAATTAGTTTTATAGGAAATACTAGAAGCTGGTGGTAATCCAAATTCGCCTGAAGTACCAAGAAGAGTATATTCAAGTGTCTAAGCATTTTCGATTGCAAAGACAAACAGTTACAAACTTTTGGTTACCGTATGTGAATGAAGGAAGTATGTCAGAGAAGCCAGAATATAAGAGAGGAAGGCCAAAACTTACTGCACCGGATGTATGATTTATCGAATTCATGAAAAGAGAAAAACCGTCAGTGACTGGAAAGAAATTCAAGACAAACTCAAAAGATACTCTCCAGTGTCAGGAAATGTGGATCTAAGCACTGTTAGTCGGACAATAACGAAAAATCATAACTTCTCCTTCAAGCTTTTACATCGTCCCTTTGAGGACAAATATGAGGTATACCCAACTATTTATTGACTACTGTAAAACAAACGTCCTAGCCGAATCAAATTCATGGACGAAAGTGGATTCAAATTAATTACTGCAAACAGTAATAGCGGATATTCTGAAAAAGGTCAACCGTGCGTTGAGATCGGAAGGTGTCATTCGGGATCCAATCTGACTTTAAATTTGCTAATAGGACTAGATAGTGTTTTATACTAAAATTTGGTAGGAACATATCTACATTTTTGGCATGTGGCAAGTGTTTCTCAGGATAAGTTTAGCAGTCCAGTGTTTTTGCCAGGTGATCTCATTATTGTCGACAATTGTGCAATTCACCATAATCAGGCAGAGCAAATACTCAGTAGATTTTCCAGAACCAAGGTGTTAAATATGCATTTCTCCCAAAGTATTCCGCGGAACTTAATCCAGCCGAAAGCTGTTTCATGAAAATCAAAAGTTTTTTAAAACAACAAAGAATCCAAGAACTTGCAATTTATAATTTAAAGCTGGGAATCATAGCCGCAATAGATGAAATAAATGAATTAGATTTACCTGGATTTTACCGATCCACGGGGTATATGAGCGTGCAGACATTTTGTAATGTACGGAAGTTAATTTTAAGGTAGTCACCACCTTTGAATGAAAGTAATGAAAAATTCATAAAATGTTCTGAATTAGTAAGACTTTATGAGATATCAAGACCTCATGGTGACTTCAAGATGAAGAACAACAATCAAAGCGTTGTTTCATTTGCTTAATCTTACCACGTATTTATAGGGAATTTGTCCCATGTACATTTACTCTATATCCCTTTATTTGTTTATTAAAAATAGAGTGAAGAAGTAATGTCAATATCTTAACATTTTGTCTGAAATTCCTTAAAAGTACACGCTTTTAGAATACTACATGAAAAATTGCTGTACATGGGCAAATTTTTTTTTACATATTATGATACGGAAAAAGACAGAGGAGTCTGCATATCTGAGCAAATGTCAGAAATCAACGATGGCACTTACCTTAAATCACTTTTTTTTTGTTTCAATTTCATTCAATTTTCTTTAAGTTTTATAAATGTACAGTGAATGTTTCAAATTACGGACACATTAACATTTTGAAATGTCGATTTTTGTAGCCATCACCTAGACAATTATGCTAATGTTTTGCAGATCTGACATTTAGCTTTTATATATTTACAGGATTTCAGAGAAATCAACTTGTTGTGGGCGGTCATTATGTTTACTAATTTTGATTGGCGAACATGCATTGGCTCTCGCATCTACTTCACAACTATCATCAAATCCAAAAGTACAAGACTTGTTTCAAATTTCACTGGAATTATCATTTTGTTTTAATTTTTTTTTATTTTAATTCCTTTTGACGTTTTGCTATATGTTGATTTCATAATTTTTTGGATATTCCACTGTGGATAGTTTGTTTTTCAAGAGTTTGTGAGTATATATTTTCTCATTATATATTTTACAAGTACGGCGGGTGTAAATCATGCAGAAGGAAATTCTCGTGTTAGGTCATAGTTTGATATCTAGACTTTAATGTTACATGAAAAATGACAATAAATATATCAACTTTGGTTTGGAATCCGATATATGCCATTTAAAGGGTCGTTCTTGTGGTACTATAGAATCCATCATAAATGATTTACCAGAAATAATGAGCAGTCTGCCACATATTTCTGTGGTTTGTCCGCACGTTGCAGGAAATGATTTAAGCCGACCAGAGAATCACCCGAGTCGTGTCATAAACAATTTAAATAGATTGATTGAAATACTACGGGTGCAGTACAATATTGAAATCGTCGTGGTTTGTAAACTTTTCCTGAGAGCAAAAACAAGATCACAAAAAGGAGATGTTTCGGTGTTTGTTTACAACAACCGATTACGCACTACAAATTTATTGTTAGAATCTGAATTTAGTGGCAGCAAACATGGTAAAGAAGTTCTATTATGGAGCCACGATAAATATATTTGGAATGAGTTAACCTTGTACACGGGGTACACTTTGAGGTCGAAAAGCCTTTCTATAAATCATTGAAAGGTTGTGTTTTATTAGGTCTCAGATCTCTTGATTCTTTGCAATGTTTACAATGAAAATGACAATCCAACTTGAGAACTTGGCCCCGCCTTTTTAATTTTACACCTAAGCCAATCAGATTCGTTTTACGAGGCACACTCCCGTCACAACAGTTGTATAATAAAAGCACATGTTACTGTAATTTTCTGCTTCCCTTCGGGATAGTTTACCCGTTCCCCAATTATTATTGAAATTATACGTCGTTTCTCTTTGTCTTTATTATGTAGTTATATCATAACAGATATGTCGTCATCTGTATAATATCAATTTGTTAACAATTAGAAGCGATAAGGTCAACTTCTAGTGCAAGTGTCGTATAAGTCATAACGGCTGTGTTTGATATACTAATTGAAAGTCGTTATCATTTGTATAACACGGATGCTATTATACATGTCTTAGACATACGGTATGCAAGTGCTAGTAATCCCTGACCTCTCGCATGAAATGTGTTACGTTGTTTGTCGTTTTTCGTCGTTATCATACAGCTTGACAAAACCAATAATACAAAAGGTTCCCATAAGTTTGATATCATAATTTACACGTCGTCGTTAATAACATAAAGTTATTATTACTTTTTACTTATTTATGTATTAATTGAATTATATGTTTAAGCAATAACATGAATAAGGTCATATTCTAGTGCAAGTATCGTATAAGTCATAACGGCTTTGAGATGCTTGTTTGTTTAACAAGGATGCCATTTTATATGTCTATTAGACATACGGTATGCAAGTGCTAGTAATCCTTGACCTTTTTGCATATAAAGTGTTACGACGTCGTTTTGTCGTATAATATATATTTATATTTATGCAAATTTATGGTAAGTATCGTTTCAACGATTATTCTCTACAAGCAACCCCCCAACCCCCGAAAAAAAAAAATAAAAAATAAAAAAAACTAGAGCTGTCGCCGAATGGCAGCCAGGTATACCCCCCGCTAATTGAACCGTGAATCAATATGGCAAGTGTAAATGTAAGTGTGTGTGGACCCAATACAGTTGTGGACACAGTACAAATGTAAACACAGTACAAGTATGGACAAAATGATACACCTCCCCCTTTTTTTCTCAAAAATATTAAAGACAAATTATTTCCCCTTCAAAATTATGGACAGCAACCTTATTACCTCAGGCACATCTTCAGCTGGTGTACTAAAACTGTGCAAAATTGGATCACCCCTCCCCCTTTACACAGAAAATATTCAAAGACAAATTATCTCCCCTTCAAAATTTCAGACAGCAACCATATTAATTCATGCGCATTTTCAGGTGGTGTACTACAACTGTGTAACATTTCATCAAAATCCAAGCAGCCGCTTAAGAGAACATGTGCTGACAAGATTCGTCCTACCCCCTTCTTCCAGAAAATATTTAAAGACGAATTATCTCCCCTTCGAAATTTCAGGCACCAACTATATAACTTCATGCACATATTCAGATGGTGTACTACAACTGTGTAACATTTCATCAAAATCCAAGCAGCCGTTTAGGAGAACATACACTGACAAGGTTCACCTCCCCCCTTTTTCCAGAAAATATTCAAAGACTAATTATCTACCCTTCAAAATTTTGGGCAGCAACCATATTACTTCATGCACATCTTCAGATGGTGTACTATATCTGTGTAACATTTCATCAAAATCCAAACAGCCATTTAGGAGAACATGGGCTGACAAGGTTCGCCTCCACCTTTTCCAGAAAATATTCACAGACAAATGATCTCCCCTTCAAAATTTTGGGCAGCAACCATATTACTTCATGCACATCTTCAGATGTTGTTCTACAACTGTGTAGCATTTCATCAAAATCCAAGCAGGCATTTAGGAGAACATGCGCTGACAAGGTACATGGACGGACAGGGTGATTCCTATATACCCCTAAAACTTTGTTTGCGGGGGGTATAATTACATTTTTTTGACTAACTTTATATTTACAGGGTATGACACCAAAGAGGAAAGCAGCGTCAAAAAATACATTAATTGTACCGAAGAAGAAGATTCGGGTGAGCCCCAGGGTCAACGATCGAGGCGCAGAGGAGCCAAATGGGCACCCTACAATAGGGGAAAACATCAGTCTATCAAAGGGTTCCCTGCAAAATCTAATCAAAGAAGCCTTTGAGGCAGGGGTTAAGGAAGCCAAAGCCACCACGGCGGCAAATGATGCTGCTTCAAGCAGTTCTGTACCTTTTGCCCTGGGCTCTACCGACCAGAATCAACCTGTCACCCAAAGCAGTACAGCTATACCTCGTAATACAGCAGACACCTTGATTCCGGCATTAACCGTAGAGGAAACAATAGGTGGGTCAGTTAGCATCGCTTTTACAATGAGGGAATCTCTCTCACAACCCGGGGAAGCTTTTCTGTCCACCGGTATTCCCCTTGTGGATTTGGTTGATACAAAAATTAAGAATAAGATCTGGAATAATGAATTTTTAGAAATTAGTGCTATTGCTTCGGGGCAAGAATCTAGCTCATACCAAATGGTGGTCAGTGGTGAAAAGGGTGCTCCTTCGACCATAGAGCTAACACCCAAACAAAAGTCATCAAAACTTTCCATAAATGAATGGTCTGAAAATTTTCAGATTTACATGGCAGTTTATTGTCAAAAACATCCATCAGAATTTGCTATGCTTTTAAAATAAAGTAGCATGATAAGTAAACTCAGTCAAAAAGGGGGTAATTGGGCTTATTATGATAGACAATTCCGTCGACTTCGTGAAAAAAGGCAATCTTTACAATGGGACGTAGTCGAACGGGAACTGTGGGACGAAGCCTTGACCGGGAACGGGACTGCCTCAGAGCCGGTGGGGACTTAAACAAAATTTGTCATCATCAAATGCTGAACATTCACCGGGATACTGTTGGGAATTCATTGATAATATCCCCTGTCCTGGCAGTTATAAGTGCAGATTTCTCCACGTCTGCTTCAAATGTCAAGGAAACCACCGTCCCATTTTCTGCAATTACAACCGGCAAAACGTAGCGATTCTTAGGTCCCAGAGAAACCCAAACCTATCATTTCCAAGGCCTAATTTTCAAAACCAACAAGCTCATGCAGGTGGCATAACTCCAACCCTCACTCAGGGTTTCCGTCAGCCCTTTTGTTATGAAGGATCCCCAACGATTCCTAGAGCACCCTTCGGTCGGGGATTCCGGCGTCAAAGAGGGGGAAAGCAACGTCGTTACCCCAATTGAT
>MJUU01031186.1:99927-116837 GCA_002080025.1 Modiolus philippinarum
AGGTTGTGTCTGAGAAGACGAGCTTTAAATGTTTTTGAACGTGTTATCCATTCGGTCCAATTTCAGACGACCTTTCGAAAATATTCAGGCAGGGGTTCCCTCAACAATTTAGGAAATAAATACTGCTGAAATCAAAACATTAGAAGGCCCCTTCCAAAAAATATTCGGGCAAGGGTTCTCTTTATTAACTAATGCATACATATTTCTGAAAAGAAAACCTAATATTTAGCAGAATATTTTTTCTCTTAAATTTCACTTTTCTTGTTTGGTGTCAATGGCAACTGAAAGCTCCACCATCCACCACCCTTATCAGACCCCATTAAAAAATGGGCAGGGGTTCCGCTTATAATATAAACAATACATATTGCTGAAATTAAAACATTCTGAGCCCCTTTTAAAAATTTTGGGCATGTTATCCAATTATAATCTAGTTTATGCATACTTCTGAAATCGTAAATAAAATATGTAGCAGAATACTTTTTGGAAAAATTTCATTTTTTTCTGGTCTGGTTTTCATGGCAACTGAGAGCTCCGTCATCCATTACAACACATATGAGATCAAAATTGAAAAAAAAAATCGGCTAGGTATTCCCCTTTTAATCTAGGTAATACATATGCTTAAGTCAAAACATTCAGAGTCCACTTAAAAAAAAATTGACAGAGGTTGCCCTCATAAATTGAGAAATCAATTAAACTTCTGTAGCTCGTTTTGTTATATTAAATCATACCAGACATCTGAGTTAAGGCTTGAATGTTTTTATATTTAACAATAGGCAACCATCCTGTACGCTAAGGACCTACCGGACAGCTTTTTTGGACAGGACCATCTAGCCAAAATTGTGACTAAGTTTGGTTCTTAATGGACTAGAAGTTTCTGAGAAGAAGATATTTAAATGAGTTTTTCACAGGGCTCAATGTAAAACAATGATCCCCGCTGGCTGCCATCTTGGATGAGGTACGATTCTGTCGGATTTATTTTTTCAAAAGAACTATCTTAGGACTATTGTGACAAAGTTTGGTTCTAATTAGACTAGTAGTTTCTGAGAAGATCTTTGAAAGTATTTTCATAGGGTCCAAGGTGTTAAAACTATGCTCCCCGTTGGCGGCCATCTTGGATAAGGTACAGACCTGACGGATATGTTTTGGAAGGAACCATCTAAGGACCAGTGTGACTAAGTTTGGTTATAATTTTACTGGTAGTTTCTGAGAAGAAGATCTTTGAATGTGTTTCCATACACTATGAACAGAAAAAAGTACTGTCCATACCAGGAACAGTGATTTTTTCACTGTCATTCACTGTTCTCTGCTGTGGTAGTACTGTGAAATATCTATTAAGTACTGTCAAGAACTGTGGCAATCGGGGACAGTCATTAACAGTAATACCCAAGTACTGTGATTAACTTTCCAGTACTGTAACAGTAACATACAGTAAATGACAGTCTTTACTACTGTCATGCACTGTCCCGGATTGTTACAGTTCATGTCAGTTATTGACAGTATTTGGTGTTACTGTCTTGTACTGTCTTTGATTGTAACAGTGCATGACAGTTAGCCACAGTATTTGTAATAACTGTGTTGCACTGTGGCGGATTGTGACAGTGCAACTCAGTTAATAACAGTGATTTTTTACCGTATATGTACAAGTTAATTCCTTTTATCTATAATTATCTAAAATTTTCAAAATCAATTTTATTTTATAGATAAATTATAATAGTGTTCATGGAAATTTATTTATTCATTTATTTATTTTTTTAATGTATTTAAAAAAATAAACTATTTTTATCTTTAGATTAACTCAGTTGCCAATATTTATTTTGCAAAATGTTTGTTTGTTTGTTTGTTTGTTTTTTAATTTCCAGCCGCAAATTGCAGATAGATAGAACGGTAACATAGCTATTACATAAGAAACTTCAAGACATTTAAAATTTCCGATGATGGTCTCAGAAATATCTGCATTCAACGTTATTTACTCATTCAAAAGGAAAGATTCATGCTATTTCATTAAATTTGTCAGCACCATAAATATATGTATATCCGATATTTAATTGCCTTCAGGGGACGACCATTTGAATTTTAGGGTGTGTGGTTTTGGCGATTTCGCCTACAAAAAATATTCTTCTTCATGAGAATTTCAAACATTATTTATTCACATCAAATGTCACATCAAAATAATTTATTTGCATTTGCATAAAAAATATTCTTTAGTTCTTCAAATTAAAATTAAATATCTATTATAATTGACACCAAGATTAAATTATTCATTTACAAAGTTCCCCTCCTCCCCCCTGAATATGAATATCAAATCGTCAAAACATTAGCAGCCAAGATAAGTTTAGTATTTCACGAATTATTTCTTAATTTTGCTGATTACATGTCAAACACTTCACGGTCATTTTCCCAAAGCATAGTTAAATTAGCTCGAAAACCGACTTATAAAAGTTTTTTACTGTATTAAAAATTATTATCTAAAAGGAAATAATTATCTCCATTCAAAATCGTACATGCATACAGATCTGACGGAGTGTTAAATCTGCAAAGGGATATGATTTTTTTTCTATTCAGACGTCGACAAGAGTGTCTTGTTTTGCTGGTTCTATGGTGAATGTATAAGATTGTTGTCTGATGTACATTTACTCCATATCCCTTTACGTGTACACAACAAAAATACAACAAAAACCAATTCGCGATGTGAATTAAAAATTGCCACGCTAATTTCTTTAGTTACAAAGAAGTATGATCATTAAGGCGTGAATTTGTTCCTATGTTAAGTCATTTTCAGAATATGCTCAGATGCATGTTGCCGAAAATCGAGTAAAGTGGTCTCTAGTAAATGTACTTCTTGAAAATAAAATTAATATATGCTACACTTGTATGTTTTCTAGATTATTAGCAGTCGAACATTGCCGTGAATAGCTTTTTGTGTCCATTTTAGCTATTTTACAGTGTGTGAGAGGATAGTCACTACACAAATACAGCAAGAACCAAAACATTTTTTGGTTACGAATGAATAAACATATGCAGAATTTAAATTCACAGTAACTTCGGTATTTAGTTATTTGGCCTTCCAAACAGCAATTAGTTTTTTTTCGGTTCTGGATGTCCTTTACAACGAATTTCAACAAAAACCTAAAGAAAAACCGTCAAAATTGTATATAAGTGGTAAGTTCAGTGGCTGAATCTGTTATCTAAATGTATGAAAATGCATTCGATTTGATTTTGTTATGACAGTGTATGTAACAGATGACCTGTTACCACAGTTTTCGAGAAGATTTTATGCATTTGGTAAATGTAGTCAATTTCGTGTCGAATGGTGTAGGAAATTACCTCAAATATAGACCTCGTTTTGCGTAGAAATAATAATGTAAAATATTTTAGTTTTTTATATAGAAGTGGATATCATATACTCATTTTCCTCAAACAATCTCAAACAACAACACTGAGAACCACTTATGCACCATTAAGATAGCATTGAATTATCTGTTGTAAAACAAATTCAAAAATATTGAGCCTTTGTAAAGAAGCATTATTTATACAACTTAAAAACTATAGATACTATGTATTAATGTATTCGCAACATCCATTAAATGCGGAAAAAATAACAAACCAATTAAAAAAATATTGTCTTCACAGAGCAGGCAACAGTTTTCGTAAATTTTACTAGGGTACTTACCGGAGTGTGTACTCCAGGTTATAGGTAGCGATTAATTTATCACTCTGAATGGATTTGATATGTTCATTTAGTGGGTATTATACCTATCTGAAATTTTATGTGTCAGAAATAAACAATAAATATGTATGTAAAAATGCTCTCCTTCAGTACCTTGATGTTAAATAAATAGCTGTCCTTTGTATATCTTATGTGGTTTACTGAGATGCATGACAGGGAAAATATGAGAGTACTCCAGAGAAATTTGTTAGAAAGAAATTAACAACGTAGGCTATACATTTTGCTCGTATATCCTTGGCTATTATATGTCTGATATATCTTATCAAGACTGTTGCCAGTACAGCTCCATGTACATGTAAATCATGACTTGGTGGACACTAAAGCCATTTTTAAAATATCTAAAAAAGGTCATGCTATCTGATTTTTAAGGGGTGCTTTGATTGGAACTGAGTATGAAATTTAGTTGACTTGATTTTATTCAAATCTTCAGTTCAGTGCACAAACATTCTGTGCATATTTTGCATTCACTAGGCTAGCACCCTTTGTAAGTTTGTTGAAATAAATAACGTTTTCTTGGAAACAAACACACAAGTTTGACTTTATTTAGCCAAGGACCATTTAAACACATATAAATCGATGTCTCCTATTTAGTACAGGTAATCAAATATACTTGTTTAATGTTGATTGAGTTAATAAACAATTTTCAACTGTACACACGTGTAGTACATTCAGTAAATGACCATATTTATAGATGTGTTGTTGTACAAACTCGTGTGCTGTGTTGTCAATAACTATGCATATAACATGACTTGCATTTTGAAGTCTAAAGTAAAGATGTTTAGTTTTCCGTATAAATTCTCTGTTAATATGAAAAAAAAAATTACAAAGAGCATATCGTTTACTCTATAATACTACAGATGTCAGTACCAGTTACCGTTAACCTTGATTGAAGCAGTTCCATAAATAATAGAGTCGGTATTTCTATTTGTGTTATCGTCGCCAGTGTACAACATATCGTGTGTGGTTTGGCATCGTCACCAGTTTGCAATAAAATGTGTTGTGCATCTTCAGTCACAACATGGCATTATCATAGCAGAATCCCTGCTTCATAAATTATGTACGCACGGGAAATTTCATGCAAAATTTTGGGATGATATTTCGGGTATACATGTTCATTTTAGCAATTTCTAGAGATTTCGCGTCTAATTCCCTGTTGACTGACAATTTTGTTCTAAAATAATTGACCATAGAAATTCAGGCAAAACATAGAAATAAACTCGTTTATATTGAAATATATCAATATGGATAAGTCTGGTTCATCATTTTCGTCTCTTACATTAAATTCTGGTCTAAAACTTCGCATGACCTGAATAATTTCGAATTTTGGGTTTAAACCTTATGCCGACCCCGTCAGATTGAAGTCTAGTTACCCCCGATGAGAGCTTGGTATGGTAAAAACTCTATGTGCAAAAAGAAACCTATAACATTCTAAGAAAATTCGCACTATAACCCGATAATGCTACTGGTAAAACAAAAAGATTCTTTCTAATTTTTAGAGGAAAATCGTTTTAGCACTGAAAAATATTTTTTATTTAAAACTAATGCAGCTGTAAATACATGAAATGTCCAAAAATAGTAGAACTGAGATGTAAACAGAAGGTAAAAAGTTTTTCACGAATAAATTATAGTCCTATAAATAATATTTCACCGACCGGGAGAAATCCAATTGCTGCTGCCTTAAACCAGGGACATGTCTCTGCTTAAACTTATACGAAAAGCATATTGACTCGATGAGTGCCCTGTGGTTAACGTTGTGTTTGTCTTCTATTGTTCTTTTTGTCGGGCAAAGGATTACAGCAATTGTAAGAATACTTTGCCAGTTGATTTTATGTTTGTTGACTATCCCGCATCCATGACATGATAAACATGGGTGTAGCTTTGCTCGACATCCAGCAATGAATTCCGCTCAAGCCAGTGCTAGGGGCCGTCTTGAACTTACATGAGGTATGAGCATAGCTCATTGTTGAAGGCCTCATGGTGACTTCAAGATGAAGAACAACAATAAAAGCGTTGTTTCATTGCTTGTTCTCACATTCCCTCTCTCCTTTCTCCGGGTCTCCATTTATTCCTGTCCACCGCCTCTAGTCGTAGTGTTATTTTCTTTGAAACTTAGGTGAATCCAATCTTTCATAGTTGAATTAACTCAATTTTTTTCACAATGAGAGATAATTAAATAATATATTTCACATTTTTAAACTATTATTGATGCAACTCAAGTCCAACAAAATACAATGAATATGTAATTCGTCAATACACAGAAAAATATGTTTACACGTGCAATGCTATTAGCAACTGCTGATGTAAATCGTCCGTTCGGGTGTCACCAAGGGACATACTTTGTACTTGAAGCGTGTTTCGTCATGAATGAAATCAAGACTGAATATGAAAAAGAATCATTTTGCGGATCTTTTTTTTCATTATGTATTTTCTGAATTGAAAATTATTTCATTGCAGTCTGCAACAAAAGACAATTCAGTTCAATAGAGTAACTTTCAAAAATTTCTCTCGCTTATGTTTTTTTAAACATGCCTGTTTGCCACATTACCAAGTTTTAACTTTTTGTAGTTTGTATTGATGCAATTAGTATTGATGCACTTTCATACAAAGTTCCGAACCCTGCCTTCAAGCTTTTCATATTCAAGCAGTTTTAGAATTCTACAGGGCTTATATCTGTTGACCTACACGTTATTGTTTTGTGTACTGCTGGTTCCCGAGCATACTGGAAATGTTTTATGTAAACATCTTGTAGAAATAATTCATATATTATGGCGGTCATGAAGTGAAAAATTAAAAACTTTTCTGCAATCAAGAATTTGTAAAAATTGTTGCTACAATCTGCTTGCAATCGTGCTTGTGTAGTACAACTACTGCGCCTCTGGCAGTTACAACCATTAATAAATAAATCGTTTTCGTCTAATAAAATAAATAATCTATTTTTTTCGTTTTAATCTTATATTCAACATTATACCGTCAAACACCAAACATTATAGAACTATTTCAGGTATGCCTAGTGTCAACGGGAAATCGATGTGTATTCCGCTTAAATTTGAATTGAATGCATTTTTATTTTTCGTAATACTTTAAAAAATGCTGAAATACAAAATTATAGGAATAAAAATAAAATATAGCGATAATACCATTTTAAAAAAAGTTGTATGAACGTGAATATATATGCATGCCACAAGTTTTATGCATTTTTAGATTATTTTTATTTATTTCATAAAATACATTTCAGTTTGAATAAACATCGCAAAAATGTTAATTTGACCCTCTGCTATGTGTACACGTGTCGGAAGGTGCTCAGGTAAGTTTGTCAGGTCACCTGTGCTGTGTAATTCGATTAAAACAAGTGCCCCGTGGCTAGCCGCGGTTTTAGACCCACGGATCAGATATTATAATATTTGCTCTTGACAGAATAAATGATATATATTATTTGTTCCAAAAGGAAGAAATATTATGTCAATGTTTATAATATTTTTAAAAAAATCAAATTCTCTCACAGAAAGTAATAAATTGTTTCTTTATAGTAAATTTAAGAAAAAAAAATATGAAACTGAACCATATTTGGAAAAATAAAAAAAAATGAAAATAGAAAATATGTAACGAAATTAAGAGTCAGCGATCATATTTTAGAAATTGAAAGGGAATCGTACAAATATATTAAACGCGAAAATAGAAAATGTAAGAACTGCAACTCCAACACTACTGATGATGAAGAACATTTCTTATTTTCATGTAATAACAACATAGAGAAAACTATTTACAGGAAATAAAACGTTTAATATCAAATATTGAAAGCAAACCAGATAAACTGTATGTATGTTTAAATTGTCCACAAATCGTGCAGTATACTGCTTCATTCGTTACACGAAGGTCTTTTGCGCTGAGGAGAGTGGACTCAACAACTGCATGATTTTTCATTTTGTAACCTTTGTTTTGTTTTTTATGGTTTTGTTATTGTTCATGTATGCCTTCAACCCTAATGTATATGGGTGCAAATGTGCAATTAAATGAATAAATACTATAATATTTTTTCCAATGGAACTTTTGTCAGGTGGAACAAATATATGTTTACACAGGCAACGCTTTAGGGACCGACCATTTAACTTGAAAGGAGGGGGGGGGGCTATGGTTTTTTTTCCAAAAAATATTTTGGAGCTAATTTTGTGTGAAAAAATATTTTGGCTGCTAAAATGATGAAAACAAAATTTCTGAAAGAGGCTTTCTGCCCCAAAAAATAATGATAATATAAAAAATATTTTTGTTGATGCTTGAGAAATAAATAAAAAAAATTATCAAGAAAAACTATAACCCCCCTCTTTTCAAGTTAAATGGTCGGTCCCTTAGTAATTGGAACGTCGTCAATTCAATTAACAATCTCCGATCAGCGGAAAACCCGAATACTAGTACATGTATCGTGCGAGCGATGGCCACATAACACAATATACATGATATATAATCATGTCATCTGACTCAATTTGCTAAGTTCAACGTTTGAAAACAGGCGTATTAATGTCTGGATCTGGTATAATTCATGCACTATGACGATTTTTAGATCAGTACGAGGAAAATCATCAAAATTTCTCTTCTTGCCTTAAATAAAAATGATACTATTGGTAATTCTGAAAAGCTCTCATACTGGTTTTTGCAGATTATTAAAAGACAACTGAGACGGTCCTTTATTTTATAATAATTTACTTGCAAATTACACCCATAGGGGTAAGCATAATTATTTACTGAGAAAAAAACTATACAGTTACTAATTTTCCAGTGAAATGCGAATCATCTAAATACAACATGTTTCGCATTACTCGACCTAAAGAAGTCGTTAAGAGGTTTTTTCTGTGTAATGTCAAATCCTAATTCGGGAAAGCGTTGAAGAAAAACAATGCTCTATTTACATATCGGAACTCAAACAAAATTCTACAACTGAATTGCATAGTATAGGTAAAATCGCCTTTAAAAATTTGGATCCAGTTTACAAATGAATGAATATTTCAACATAAATGTTGCACTTTTTAGTTCATTTATGCTTTAAAAATAAGCCATAAATGATAAATAATTGTAGAATTCTTCACATTAAGGGTTGAATTTCAATCTTTTAGTTTCGCTGTCTTATTAAGGGGAGCTAACAATGTCTCACTGAAGTTACCTAAAAACGTTTGACCCTTTTACATTTATAAGCCATGGAAATGTTATCGATTTTTAGATGTGAAAAATATCTGGCGTTTGTGTTACTTTAAAGTGTTGCTTCAAATGGAACCATACTTAGCTACAAAGATCTACAAAGGTCCTTTCGTCTTCTTGAAATATAATAATTCATCTATATCTTATCTATATTAGGAGCACAGGAAAACATTTATAAGATACACGTGTGCAATTACAATCAAACTTGGTCACAACGGTCTTTGATTCTGTGGTAAAACACATTCAAAGATAAAATAACCCGAAAATATTGATGAATTGGGTTCAAAATTAAAATGTGTAACTAATCCAATTGATACTCGAAAATGAAATTCATCAATGCATACAAGCTAGTTTTGTTTACCGTTGAAGGCATTTCAAGATGTGGAACAGCAATTAAATACTCGCTTAAATTGTTAGATTGGTTTACCCGGGTTATATTATTTTTTTTTTTTTTGCCTAATGTATAGTTTCTCTTTCTTCAAGTGTGTGATGACAAGACCTCGAGGGTTTCTTGTTTTAATGGTTCACAATACTTGATATAAACTAACATGTGAAACACTCGTAAGAGTGGTATTCCTATTTTGTGTCGTCAACAATGGTGAACGTAGGAGAGAAACAATCATACCGAGTTTTATATCATGGTACTTAGAACGCCACTGAGATCCAATACACCGTCTTCACATACTCTCACTGTAGTCCAGCCTTGCAGATAGTTAATCAATTACAAGCGTGTTCAAACTTTCTATGATAAATAGTTTGTGTAAATAATATTATTACTGCCCTCTGCAAGTTTGAATTTTTACTCGTGTAAATATGAACCAATATTGAATTATCTCCCTTTTTAGTCTAGAAGAGATGCATTTAAATCTTTACTTATTATATTTTAGTCAAAGCATTGCTAACTTGCACTTAGACAATTGCAGACAATATACAGAAAAATAACATGACTAATAGCAGGAGTTAACTTAACCTCAGAAAATTTATTCCATGCACATATATAGGAGAAATTAAACCATATTTTGTTTTTCTAAAGAATGTATTACCTATCAAGCGACACTTTCTCCTAATCGTCCAAATGAGTTAAATAGAGTTAATAAAGACAGTGTTTGGGGTTCACTGCAGCCAGTAATGGTACGTCCCCCTTTTAACGCTTAGACTGGATATTCAATTTAAACTGTTTGTTTTTAATACCTTTCTGTAGAAAATTTTATAACAAATTCATGCTACACTACAGGAGAGTTGCGATTACTTTGCCTCTTACTTACATTTTTAATAACGACAACTATCAATCAAATACCTACTAGACACTCCTTTTATTTCACCATTTTTCAGTCTGTTTGTGAATCATTATACATGTAGATTTCGTTTAAAGACAAAACAAAAAAAAAAATCAAAAAAAAAAAAAAAAAAAAAAAAANGGGTCTCTATCTTCTCAAGTGTCTAAGAGGCACGAACTATTTGATTTTCGGGGGGGGGGCTGGTATTTAAAATTTCTGGCCTTGATTTTTGTCCCAAAAAATTTTCTGACCAGCATCTTAGTTGAAAAAAAATATTCTGGCTCTGACTTTGACCATAAAAAAAGCCTGGCATAGTGTACAGCGGGAAAAATAATCTGTCCCGTGTAGCGGGCCAAAATAATTTCCCGGCTCGGGTAAAAATCCCAGGCCCCCAATTGAAATGATATGGTTTTGTTGATTTTAATACTTTCAATAGACGTTATCTATTTTTTTTTCAATTAACACACCCGAGTAACATGTACACCCCCTGTATCATGTTATTTTGCCAATAAACAATGTCACCTGTGTAATAAGGTGTGACATTTAAATTGTCCACACATGGCTGCAACAATTTATGTTTCGGTGAAATAAAATATTTGTATAATTTCGTCTGAATAAGCTGAGAATGTGGTCAAATATATTTTTTTTGCAACTTAATGTTGACTTAAATTTTCTACCCCTGCCGGGAAATTTAAAATCTTTGGTTCATTATTTATTCCTATTTTTTATATAGTTTTTTGGTATAATTCTGTTTTACTTTTAATTAAATAATCGAGTATAAATAAAAGTTGGTATTTCATTGAAGACATTATTTTCTTTTCAGTAAATTTGCACTGACTTTTTATTTTAAACAGGAAATAATTGATGTGTTTGACAATTTGTATTTTTCATCAAAAAGTTGTGGAAATAATCAAATTAAAAGCTGAAACTTATGTATTAATATTTCTATTTGTATTTATAACTATTAGTTTGGATTCAGAGAAAGAGAGTCTATTTATATACATGTACATGAATCTAGCACAAATACGGTAATACTGTGATCGACTGTGACTCCCTGTCACAAGTGAAATTGTAATTAACTGACATGAACTGTAACAATCCGGGACAGTGCATGACAGTAGTCGTAAATACTGTCATATACTGCGAGTAACTGTTACAGTACTGGACAGCTAATCACAGTACTTGGGTATTACTGTTAATGACTGTCCCCGATTGGCACAGTTCTTGACAGTACTTAATAGATATTTCACAGTACTGCTACAGCAGAGAACAGTGAATGACAGTTAAAAAATCACTGTTCATGGTATGGACAGTACTTTTTTCTGTTCATAGTGATAGGGCCCAATGTTAAAACTATTTCCCTGCTGGTGGCCATCTTGGATGATGTACACACCTTCCGGACACCCTTTTTGGAAGGAACCATCTAAGAATTATTGTGACTAAGTCCGGTTAGAACTGAACTGGTAGTTTCTGAAAGTCTCCACAAGGGCCAATGTTAAAACTGTGTTCCCCGTTGGTTGATATATTGGATGAGGTACGGACCTGCCGGATACAGTTTTTAAAAGGGACTGCCCAAGGACGATTGTGACTAAGTTTGGTTTCAACTGGCCGATTGGTTTCAGAGGGGAAGATCTTAGAATGAAAAGTTTACGACGAACGCAAAGTGATGGCAAAAGCTTACCCTGGCTAAATCAGAAGAGCTAAAAACATAGTCGCCAGTACTGAACATAGTTTGACATTAGACCTTTTAGGAAAATCACATTTTTTCATATTCTCTATAACCACGGAACAAATTCGACCAAACTTTACTTAAATGATAAGTGGATAGTCCTTTATTAAGATTGCTCAGTTCGTTCCGATCGATTTAAAACATTGCCGCCAGCGAAAAACACAGTTTAACAATGGACTCCAGGTGAAAATCCCATTTTCATCTTCTCATCTAAAACCACTGAAGCAAATTCAACCAATCTCTTCACGAATGATGTCTTGAAGGTCCGTTACAAAGATTGCTCATTTTGTTCCGATCCGGTAACACACATGATCACTACATATTTTAACATTGGACCTTATTGGATATCCCATTTTAATCTTTACTTCAAAAACCAGTGAAGCAAATCCGACAAAACTTTACAGATATGTAAAGGAAGGTCCTTTACATGACATATATGTATATAGATTGCTAATTCCTTTCAAATCTGATAAAAGAATTGCTGCCAGTGCGGAATATAGTTTATCGTTATTCCCCATACGAGAGTCATTCTTTTGATCATTTGCTCTTAAACTATTGAAGCAAATTATGTAAACTTTATTGGAAAGATGTATTACATGTCTTGAAGAAAGACTACTCATAGACAGAGCCGACAAAAACATGATTGCCAGAGCGGAACCTTATTTAACTATGGTTCCTAAGGAAAATCACATTTTCTTCTTCTCTGATACCACTGGAGCAAATTCAACAAAACATTACAGGGATTATGTATGGAAGGTCCTTCACAAAAATTGCTCATTTCGTTCCAATCCGATAAAATTACATAGCCGCCAGCTGTGATTATAGTTTAATATTTAACCCTATTGGAAAACCACGTTTTAATCTTCACTCAAACTCAAACCAAAGATGAAAATTCAACAAAACTCTAAAAGGAATGTATGAAAGGTCATTTTCAGAAATTGCTCATTTCGTTCTTATTCGATATAAAACACGGTTGTCAGTGTCGAACATAGTTTATGTTCGAAAATCGATGGTTCGATTTCTATCCTTGCATATAAAACATAAAAATTCCACCATCTCCTATTAATAAGTCTATGTAGGATTCACATTTAATTCTCTCTTTACTTTTGATCCAAGTGGTACTAAATACATCAATTGTCTGACCTTTTGATGTATCATAATAACAATAATTGTAAAAAATGATGTAATTTTTAAATTGGTATAATAAAAACTACCACATATGATGTGAGTTAAAATCAAAATTTCTACAAAGACAGATACGATGTCTAGCTTTGGCTTGCTTATTTTTAATCTAACAGCTGTGCTGGGTACAACAACAGTTCAATTGAAAGATTCTTCTTCAGTCACAACAGATGTATTCGGAGGTTTGTAATTTTTCAGTACACGATGTTTATTGACATTACAATGTACACCTATTAATACCTAATTGTTAATTGGTTAAAATTAAAGAGTATCTCCCTGATGCGAAGCTCTGTCCTAGGCTTTCTATACAGATCATTTTTGTTATTTGTTCTCTTTTAATTTTAAACATCTTTCATCCTATTGTCTTCCAAATGTTTTGATTTTATTTGCACTGAAGGGACAATAGTTATCGAAATGGCCATAGGCAGAAACTAAATTTACAGTAACTTCGGTATTTTGTTATTGTATGCCTAAGATCATAGCGAAACCGCATTTATTTTAATTTGTTGGTAAAAGGCGAAAAATCAATACAGGTTTTAATTATAACAACACCGAATTGTTGCTAAAATTTTTTTATATGCAAGCAGCCAGAGAAAAGCTTGACATATCGCATAAATAAAAAAAGGAAAAGAAATGTTTTGATTTATTAGGTAGATTTTAACGTCCAGTGAGTAATATCTGAGCTATATCAGGACGAGAACAAGTGAATCAATCTTTAAACTGCATGGAACGTGGCGTTTCTCCATACAGTTGGCTACAATGGTTTGCGGTCAGGCTTTCCGAATTATGACCCGACTCCCTTGCATAGACAGGGGATTCCCATATCCACCAACTGGGTGCGCACCTGTCAGCTGTGTAGCCGGCGCCCCTGAAATCTGATTCAGGTGTCGGGAAAGGATGTGGAGTAAATGCACATGAGACACAGTATCTACAAACACATGACGAAACCAAGTAATGGAACAACGCTTTTATTGTTGTTCGTTTTCTTAATTTTGTCTGCATTATTCATAATGAATTAATAATACCTTGTACCATTATTAGTTTGATTCCGATTGCAAGGAATGGTTAAAACAAAGATTTTATATACCCTATGTCGTATATTTCCCCACAGGAAATGACACGATATGAAAAAAATACAAATGTTCTTTTGTTTAAAGAAATCAAAGAAAATACGCTTATCATTCAGCGGTTTTAGTACTTTAATGCAATCTAACCTTAAATAATAATATAAATGAATATGAAACTTTGACTTGTAAATTTTATTGTTTTGAAAAGCAGTTTAAACTGACTGATAAAATGTACATCTAAGGGTGACACAACTAATATAGGCTTTGCCTGCTGTCCGACCCCATGCAGTTATTGAATAAAATAATTTTTAAATTAAATAACGATTCAAAAACACTCATTCAAAGGTATGAGTTGCATGTATTTTATAGATTAATTATCAAATCCTGGTCATAGGTGATTGATTGAACTTCTAAATTAATATATCTCTCAGGATTTTTTCTTAGCTTAAGAAAGATATTTCTTGTTTTAAATCCGTATTGCTTTCAAAAGATGTTCGCGTTATGTTTTATTCTAAGCAAAGAAATGCAAATTGAATTATTTTTAAGCCAATAAAACACGCTTGAACAGTTATTACTTTGGGAATAAATGTGTGTTGCGATCAATAAGGTTTCAATGATCCCAAATACTGTTTCATTTCCTTTAGGTAATGAATTTTACTATGAACTATGAGCAAAGCTCAATGTTGAAGATCTCAAGATGAAACGAAAACAGGAAAAGCGTTCTTCAGTTTCCTGGGTCTACAATGTATTTGTCGATACTTTGTCTCATGTGCATTTACTCAATATCCTTTCATTATTTACTTGCGTAATGGTAATTTAACTGATATATATTTGGCAAAATATGTAACGTGTATGTACCGTAACTTTTTAAATACATTTCAGTCTTTATTGAACATTTGTACATTTTGTAGGTAAAATGATTTACCGAACAATGTAGGGACAACGGCAACTTCAGAAACACCAAGAAACAATAATTTTCATTAAGAATCAACCAATCTGATTGGGTAATATCAAGTACTTGAATTCAGTGATGAATAACTCTTTGATAGATCATTGACTTTTTTGCAGTTAACTGAATACCCACCTACATGTACACACAAATGTATACACACACATACACAATTAAGTAAAAAAGATGATAAAAAAGTCTTCAATTGTAATCAAATACAATAACATGTCAAAATCTGCCATCTGGAAACTGTACAAGAGAAACTCAATTAAGACAAAATACAAACGTAAAAAACGATAGGAAATCGGGTGAGTCGCACGATGTGTCGGTACTAGCAAAACTCAACGGCATGCCTAAGCCGGTTTATGAGTACCCAAATCTCCCCTTTCTCTGTCCTTCTTCCCTAAAGTATAATACACAAACGAATTAAAGTATGCATGAAAAAAAAGAAAAATAAAAAATAATAATAATAAATTATTGTTGTTAATTTTATTTATTAAGTCTCCCAAACGAAGTTTGTGGAGACTTATTGTTTTTACTCCGTTTCTTCTTATTATTATTCTTCCATCTTTCTTTCTTCTCGTCCGGATAAAGTTGTCCGAAGCAGATCTCAGAGACCATTGGACCTACAGGTTTCAAACTTAGTAGCATATTAGCCCTATGTGTCTAAATGTGCAATCTTAAAAAATTTTTTGAAGGGGGGTCCATTAAGGGTACTTTAAGGGGTATTAAAAAGGGGTGGGGTAGTCCTATAGTAACCCTATGGGAAAATGAAATTTTGAATGATTTTCATTATATTTTTCACTGTTTCTCAAAAATTAGAAACACTAGCTCCATAAAACTTCATGGGAAAGTTGAGGGTCATGTAAGGAAGGGTTCCACAGCATTGGAAATAACTACCGTTGCTATGGAAACCATACCAAAAAATTGAAATTTTGGGAAAATAGTAGTATTTGTTGATAAAAGTATTTTAATTACAGCAATATGTATTTGTTGATAAAAGTATTTTAATTACAGCAATATGTATTACTTAGATTATAAGGGGAACCCCTGCCCAAATTTTTTTGGGAAAGGTCTGAAATTGGCTGCAATGGACAAAAGAACACTTGGTTGTCCTGGAAACTAGAAGCATATTTTTTGTAGAAAAATTGAGTTTTCTGATAAAAATAAGGAATTTTGAGAAATATATATTACATAGCTTATAAGGGGAACCCCTGCCCAAATTTTTTTTGGAAAGGGTCTGAAATTGGTTGCAATGGACAAAAGAGCACTTTATTGCCATGGAGACAAAACCAGAAACATATTTTGTTGTTGAAAAATTGAGTTTTCTGATAAAAAAGGAATTTTCGGAAATATGTATCACATAGCTTATAAGGGGAACCCCTGCCCAATTTTTTTTTTGGAAAGGGTCTGAAATTGGATGTAATGGACAAAAGAGCACTTTGTTGCAATGGGAACAAAACCAGAAACATATTTTTTTTTGGAAAATCAGGTTTTCTGACATAAAAGGAGTATTTTTGAGTTATGTATTACATAGGTTATAAGGGGAATCCCTACCCAAATTTTTTGTCTTGAAGGAGTCTCGTAATGCCTTGAAGTCCGATATGGGAGTTCGTTCGGGAGACTTTTGTGTTTCGCTTGCGAACACAGTTATCACTTGTTTAATATGTGTTTTCTTGATAAAAAGTGAGTTTTGTAGGAATGAAATTTTATTAAATCACTATTAGAAACCCACCATTCATAGCTGAAGTACTATTCAATAAATGTAAAATGCTTTGGACGGAACTTTTTT
>MJUU01031186.1:119713-135815 GCA_002080025.1 Modiolus philippinarum
GCAAACTGTTTGTATATATTATATGTAATTTTATGATTTATGCTTGTATTTGAGGACCCCCAGGAAGATTAGTTTCGGCTAATGGAGTTATCCTCTTGTAATAAAGATTATTTATTTATTTATTCTTATTTTATAATCAATCAATATATACTAGTAGTGGATTGACTGTTCTTTACTACCTATCCATGTATTTTCTATTGCATATATCAACCTATCAAGTGCACTGATTTTCTTATTTATTTGAGTAAACATGTTCAAATGCACGTGTTCACAAATTTTTAAAATATATGTCTTTTTTTCATACAGGAATTTTGCAATAAACATAACAGTATTTTGGTCAGAATTGAAAGTTGGAAGGAAAATTTTTGGCTATGGGAAAGAATGAATGAACGTAAGGACGTTTAATTTTTAAAGAAATGTTTTTGTCTTTGGATGTTTTCATTTTCACTCTTCTAATTCTTACTGGTTCCAATCCGTTTCATTATATAATTAATCAGAACCAGTGAAGGATGTGATACCTGTAGCAATTCTGTCTGCCTTAAGTTGTAATTATTCAAATCTCAAGGCATTTACAATTCCGAAGTTATATCTCACTGACACACTCAAATAAAGGCCCTTTATTTGATGTTGACACTATCAAAGTTTCCATCTAATACTTGGTCAAAGAAAACTTGGACCAAGTTTTATTTGTCAAAGCTGTATGTTGACACTATCAAAGTTTTTTCGGTTGTTGGTCAAAGAAAAGGCGGGAAATTTGTTTACAACGAAACAAATGGCACAAATCTCTCAAGAAAAGAGTAAATGTTGCATTTTACTTATGATTTTGTGCATAAATAAATTGCATAGGAATCATCGGGTGCAAAAACAAATTGTAGATTATGAAAAGGTTTGATTACTAGGGCAGTAAAAAAAGCTAAGTATATCTGGACCAGTTTTGTTGAAAATTTTCTGTATGAGGACCAAGCAGAGTCCCAAACTTAATTTGAGAATGAATCATGTTATTCCTCTATAAAATTTTTCTATAACATTTGCTTTTGTACTCTCATTTATTTTTGCAGCTTTTAGCCATGTGCTTCTGTTTTGTAAACAAAAGTTGCATCATCTCTACTACTTTTTTGATTGGTAAATTCCCATCACAGTTTGAAGAAAAATAAGATGGGTTTCTATTCCATCAAAGTCCTTCAAAGTCCTTTCTTTCTTTGACTGTTGACACTATAAAAAAGATTGACCAAGTTTTCTTTGACCAAGAAAACTTTGATAGTGCCGTTTAAATTTCTTTTTACGAAAAACCTTCAAAAGTCTCATTTTGATCAATTTCAATATTCCATTTGCCATCACCATCAAATGTGATGCCAGGATATTTATGCCGCTGTGTAATTTGTATATTTTCTTCATCAGATGTCAAGTATAAATCAGGGGTCTGGGCATTTTGAAAACAAATGTGAATTTCGGTTTCATTTGGATTGGAAATCATCATCGATTTCTAGACCATTCGTTCAGTTCATTCCAGTCATGATTTATAACGGACTATATTTATTCTCCGTCATTACTTAAATATATCAAGGAAGTGTCATCTGCAAAAAGGCTATAGAGGCATTTCAATTTTCCGCAATATCGTTTATGTAGATTATAAATAGAAGACGACCACCGCAGACCCTTGAAGGACAACCGTACATGTACTTCTCATTCAAATGACGATTAACAATTATCTATAACTACTCTTTGGTTAGGGTGCTTTACTTGGAATTATAAAGAGAATACTCTATTTGTATCGAATGTTTGTTCTTTTACAATTAATAGTAGGGGTTAAATGCGTTTAAAAAGCAAGATAATAATAAGTACATTTATATAAACATGAGGATCAAATTTTTTTTTAAATAAAAAGGAAGAATATATAAGATATAATACCTAAGTAACTGTAAATTTAATTTCTAGTGATCAAATCAAAACAACTTGGAAGGCAATAAACCGAAAAAAGTTAATAAATAAAAATAAACTACATGTAATATAAACTCAATGAAAAGCCAAAACAAGCTTAGAACAGAGCATACATTTGTGAATACTGTCAAGGTCAAACAGTTCTTTTACAATTAATAAGTATTTTACAGTCCAATAGTAGCGGTATCAACAGTGGTTAATGTAATAAATAACTGAATACAAAAGCAAATTAAACTAAGTATTGAATCATAAAATAGTAACAATTTACATCTCGCCACACGTAGTGGTATTATGCGATACACTCAGTCGTGTGTTCGTTGGTCCGTCCGTCCCACGAAGGTCCAGGTGGTTCTTCAGTTATGCACCTTGAAACTGTGAAATTTTGCGAATTATGGTCTTTCTGAATGATGATGTATTCTAACTTGGTATGTACGTTGTTTTACCAAAAAAATCGGGTCGGTTCGAGTTTTTTTCATTCAAAAAACATTGCAAACAATACATAATGAAAGGTCCAAGGCATAAATCTAATTACTGGTGTAAAAGGTAAAGGGCATTCATATGAACAAGGGTATATGACAAGCTAATCGATTGCCCTTGACGAAAGCTGATAATTCCTACTTTTTAAGTGCTTAAGCAGAAATTTAGCTACACTACGGCTATATAAGGTATGAGTGCCAACGTGAAGTTATTACAGATGCCTTCAAAGCTTGACTTAAATATTATAAGCTTTCATTTATTAGCGTTTTTTTTTCAGGCTGCCTAGTATGTTATTTTGTGGTAGGTTGTATTTGTTTCTAAATATGTCCTTTATAACGTTACAGCCGAGAACTGGATTGGAGGAAAAAGAGCTTACTATGATGACTTTGTCTGGTATAATGACATGCAGGACATACAGTTTACCAATTTTGATGTAGGTGAACCAAATAACAAATGGGACAGTGAAAATTGTTTGATTATTGTCTCTACGCATTATGGAGCATGGAATGATGTGACATGTAGTATGTACAACGGATTTATTTGTGAGAGACAATATAACTAATATACCAGTATATTGAAATAGTAAATAAAATGTTAATATATCATGGTTGAACATGATGAACCCCTAAAAGAAACTGTAATCATTGTCATTAAATGCTCAACAAACATAGCAGTATTGAATTCATTTTATCACACTTCAAAAAATATATCACTGACTTATACTTGATTGGAATGCCAATTCTCTGCATCATTTACCTTCAGCATAGTAGGTATAAATAATGGAAAGCTGTGACTTACGTGCAGAAGCCTTGTCTCACTTCGAATCAAACTACTTGAGTGAGTTTGGAACTGAACAGTCCATCTAATAAACGTCCTTTTCTGGCAAGACATATTTCTACTTGAACATATCCTGGTTTTAAGGATAAGAAAAGTATTGACAATAGAGAATTACCATTAATTAGAATGAATTGCAATGAGATTTAGATGACATTTATCATTCCTATTAAAGTTAGGTGGGAAAGTGCATTGAATTTCGTATTTTGTAACTGATAAGTTTTAATAGGTCAGCATCTGTACCTTTTCATGACAACTGTTAATAATTTTAGAGATGGGAAAATACCTTTCTATCTTGCATCTCCTATGACGACCGACAGAATACAAAGTTTAGAGGTGAGGTTCTCTGTCGTTTTCAGACTAATTCAAAAGATGGGTTGCAAAGAAGCCTTTCTACCGCAAGGCTTGAATTTTGTATATAATATGTTCGAATGTGACATACCATATGGGTATTTCAACAAACGTACAAAAGATTATTAAATCTCGGATATACAGTTCCTGTGATTAGGTTATTTTGAACGCAATACTGATACAAGAATTAAAAGAATCATAGGCATGTTATCAAAACAATAAAAAGCAACAATTTCTTTCAAAGTAAGATGCTAAGATTCCATTCGATGGATGCACTGTATAATTTGTATATATTAATTTGAGTAATATTTTTATCGGATCTACCACAGTAAGCTTGAAATTGATACTTAGGCAAACAAATACCGTAGGAATAAAAAAGAGACAGTCGATGTACCAAATTCTGCTTCATACCTAGACTTTTTGTTATACATTGATGAGCATGGACGTCTAAAGTTTAGGCTTCATGACAAACGTGGTGGTTTTTACTTCTAAATTGTGAGCTTTTAACCTTGCTTTTGTTACAGAGTAAAAGCGCTGTCACAGAAACTGCTTAGTCGAGAATGTATTCAGACATCTTCAAATTCGTCACTTCCGAAGTTTTTTGGCCGTAACAGCATGGACAGGAAGTTGTAGTACATTGAAAATATATTCCTCCATTTTGTGGAGAACTACAGGCATACACTTCAAATGGACGTTGGAAACAAGTTTTCAATCAGAGACTAACAATAATTAAATATATGTTTTCGTGATTGTGATATAATGCATAAACAATTTTTTTAGAAGGGATTCTCTGTCCGAATCTAACAAAAATTGAACTTTTTAAATAGCTTCAAAAAAGTTTGTCATTAGCTAACCTGGCTATGCCAGGATGAATTTTTGCCATCACTTGGTGTCCGTCGTAAACTTTTCATTCAAAGATCTTCTCTTCTAAAGCACTGGGCAATATGGAAGCTAATTTGGTCATAATAGTCCTTGTGTGGTCCCTTTTAAATATTGTATCCGACAGGTTCGTACATGTACCTCACTTAAGATGGCCGACAGCGGGGAACATAGTTTTAATATTGGACCCACAGGCACTTGTTTAAAAAATTGTCAGTAAAAAGAGAGGTAGGGACTGACATTTGTGTGAAACAAGTGCTTGTGATTGGACCCTATTGAAAAACACATTTAAAGATCTTCTTAGAAACTACTAGCCCAATTATAACCAAACTTAGTCAAAATGGTCCTTAGATGGTTCCTTCCAAATGGTATTCGGCAGTCCAAATGTTTTGTCTAACTCATCCAAGATGGCCGACTGCGGGGAAAATAGTTTTAAAATTGGACCCGATGGAAAAGACATTCAAAGATCTTCTTCTCAGTAACTACTAGTCAAGCTAGAACCAAACTTAGTCACAGTGGTCCGTAGATGGTTCCTTCCAAAAAAGACACCCCTTACCTCATCTAAGATGGCCGCCTGCGGGGAAGTGGACCCTTTCGAAACAGACAACCAGAGATCTTCCCTTTCAGAAATTGCTCGTCAAATTAGACTAAACATAGTCATAATGGTCCTTAGATGATCTCTTCCAAGAAAGGTAGCCGACAGGTTCGCAGCTTATCCAAGATGACCGCCAGCAGGGAACATAGTTGTTACATTGGACTATATTGGAAAAACTCAAGACATGCCAAGATCTTCTCCAAGATGGCCTCAGCAAGGAACAAAGTTTAAACTCTGGACCCGATTAGAAATGCCATTTATCTCTGTATGTCACCATGGTCCAGGTAAGCGATACAGGCTCTTGATGGCAACTTGTTTTTATATTGCCATGATAAAAAATTTAAAAAAACAAATATTTAACAATTCAAAATAGTTTTTAAAAAAAGTTGTTTTTTTTTACCTGGTAGATACATCTAACCAGACTGAACATGAACTCTGCAGTGCTTTTATACTTTGGTCTATAAATTAGATATTGTGCATGTATTTTCTAAAATAAAGGGGTTTATTTAATTCCTAGCAGTCAGGATTATGGGTAACCACTAATATCAGCATATTTTTGTAAATGATTATAAATAAAAAAAAAAAACAACATAGAAAAAAAGAATGGAAACGGGGAATGTGTCAAAGAGACAACGACCCAAAAGGGAGTAATAACAACTCAAAGCCACCATAAGATGTTCAGTGAACGGTAAGGAAACCCCACACCCAACGGCAGGTCTGAGTCGGCCCCTAAATAAAGAGCAATCAAGTTCATCGAAATAAACATCATCCTAGACTCCTTTAGACATAAAGTAAACTAACTAGAAAACAGACAAGACACACAAAGGCTTCATACATTTCCTGACTTAGGACAGGAGCAGACTAGTTTTATTGGGCCCAAACCTTCCCCCTAGCCAATGTGATAAATAAAACTACAATAGTAACAACAGTAAAATTCAGTTAGCAACAGGACTGAGTCAATTGCTAAAAATTAAACTGAAAGAAATAAATATACGGACATAAACACGAAATCATACTTTTTGGGGGGGGGGGGGGTATGGCTCCCCCAACAATGTCAAATTGTACTACTATCTGGAGCTTGCAATTTATGAGAATAAGCGGTGTGTATTTTGGGATGAAGGGTAGGGCGACACTTGTTGATTAAATTGGTGATTAGGCATATTTCCATTCAGTATCATTTAGTTAAAGCAGTTGTTATGGATGTATTTAAAGAAATTTGACTGCTTTATTAGATTTATTTTTAAAAAATACATACCCTAAAAAGACTATTGTAAACGCTTTGTGCGAATTTGCTTATATCATCGTGTGTAAATTTGCCCTTGGGTATATTTACATGCGTGTGTATTTTTTATACTTTAAATGGGGCTATATATATGTCTACATGGATCGAAAAGTATATAGTATTATGTGAAGTTTTAAACGGAATATTAAATTCTTGAATAAACAAAATTTGAATAAATATGAAACTTAAAAAATCACTGAAATTTAGGGCCAAATCATCCCCTAATTGGACCTTGTCCTTGCCCTCAGTGCAGTGGTACACATGTATCAACATAGTGAGTCTTCATTTTACAACAAATGTCGTTTTTTATTTATTTTTTATTTACTATACGCTCTTGCATATAAACACTCTATCGGGGTTGCTTCATATTTGCTCCAGTCGAAATTTGCATATTGAGAAACAGAGAAAATGCAAACCGAATGACATACAATTATTTCTATGACAAGCCAAATTGTTTTTCTATACAAATCCTTAGGCAAGCCAAATTAGTATTCCTTTTCTTTTTTTTCGGGGGGGGGGGGGGGTTGTATATTGAAAAATAAAGATATATGCAAACCGTAAGACATACAGTTGTGTGTCGATAAGTTAGATTATTTTTGTTTTTATTCTTTTTTTTTGCGGGAGCGGCTGTTATTTTTCTGCTTATTATTTCTTTTTTGTAACGTGCTCATTTAAAACGAGCAAGGTGACAGCAAATTATTTTACGGTGTGCAATTTACAAACCAAAAGATTTTCACTTTTTTTTGGTTGGAAATCAAACACTTACATTAAGGTCTAATTGGTCTTTGTGTTTGTGGGAAAGAAAATTTTCTCGATTTTTGATTTTGTTTCATTATTTGTTATTTTTCATTCATGTTAACATATTTAGTAAAGCAAGAGACGCATAAAACATTTATTATACGACCGCAAAAATTTTGCGGTCGTATAATGGTATTGTGTTGGCGTCGTCGGCGTCTGTGGACAGCATAACTTTGCTTCTAGTGGACGGATCTTTATGAAATTTTGGTATGATGTATCTTGGCACCTGCGTAAACAGAGCTATCAATTTTGAGTTGGTGACCACGCCCATTTAAGAAAAAGGGGCCAAAAATGGGGTGAAAGTGGGTGTTTTCACATATTTGACTGTAGAATCTTTATTATTTATTAGATTTTGATGGGGTTTGTTTCGGTGTGCTTCCGAGGAAACTTTCAATCTGGAGTATGCCAACGGATTTTACGTAGCATGTCCCACTCACGAGATAAATGGGCCCAACAGGGGCGAATCTAAAAGAAATATTCAGCTATTAATCTTTTGGTAACTTGTCTCCTTTCTCAGCTATTTTTTTTTAAATATGTCAAATTTTTATTTTTCATCGGATTTCGATGGAAATTTTTTCATTGGATTCCTTTTTATCTAAGCTTTCAGTAGTATGCCAACGGATTTTGTATAGCTCTTACTGTTTCCGAGCTACATAGGGTCAAAGGGACCAAAATTGCAATTTTTCTAAATATGTCAAATCTTTATTTTTGATCGGATTTCGCATACCTGCCAACCTAAAAAAAAGGGCAGTGGGGGTCACCTCCCCCCATCCAGGTATGAGGTGGGGGGAGATTACGCGTGACGCATACACGCACCCGTTTTTGAAAAAAAAATCATAACCTTTGAAAATATTTATATATATTGGCTGGTCATACCTTACAAAATACATCAATAATACAATAGTGAAAATAGTTATGTCAAGAAAATATGTTCTCACAGATTTTGTAGAAATGTCGAAAGTTCGGACAAGTACGACAAAGCATTTGTCTGAGCCTCGGTCGTTGCTTTCGTCACAGAGTCAGTAACTGTTATGACTTTGTCCCTTCAAAGGAAGTTCTCCAAAAGGCGAAGAAAGCATGTGTCAACTACAATAACAGTTTGAAATAAAAATCCAGGCAAATACAGCAGCAATCTTACTATCAGGGCAAAGTTTCGGAAGTAGTTTTGTAAAATGATCTGCAATAGAAAAAGGCAAGTTGTGCTCTGCAACATTGAACAAAATTGCTGAAAAGAGTCTCTGACAAAATGAAATCTGAGTTTCTTTTTCTTTCAACAAATGTTCCAATGTTAGCTGACTTAGATGCAGCAGCCAATGCATCACTGTGAGTGGTTCTTTTTGCATGCCTCTTCACATCATACAACTCCCAAATTGCAAACTTTGCAATATGCTGCCTCGTCCGAAACATCGCTTTTCTGTAGCCACGGATGTTGAGTTTCCCAAAACGACTGATATTTGCAGTTATATTTCTTTCTTTTTGTTGGAGTAGACACACAGGGCCCAGACAAAGACCTCTTTCTACCACGATCGTCCATATCTAAAATGAAATTCAAACTAAAAAGTAAAATCAACTCACCAACTGATTCCGACGTTTTGTTTACTTCCGTTTCAATGCGATAAGCGCCATCTAGCGTTGAAAAAATCTTTCCGAAAACTTCTGGAGTTATCTCTCTTTGGCCGATTTACGTTGGCGGGTTACTTAGCGGGTGGTGAGCGAGATGGGGGAGAAAATGATGACCCGCGGCGGGAGATCATCTGTGGGGGGAGAAGGGTCAAAATGTTGGGAGGCTCCCACCAAAAGCGGGAGGGTTGGCAACTATGGATTTCGATGGGATTTTTTTCTTTGGATTCCTCTAAATCTAAGCTTTCAGTAGTATGCAACAGATTTGATGTAGCTCCTACTGCTTCCGAGCTACAAGGGGTCAAAGGGGCAAAAACTGCAATTTTTTTAAAATATGTAAATCTTTAGTGTAAATTAGAAAACCAAACCCATCTCCTAACTAAACGTTAAACACGAATTAGTGTAAACCAAACCCATGCCCTAACTAAACATTAAACACGAAATAGTGTAAACCAAACCCGTTACCTAACTAAACGTTAAACACGAATTAGTGTAAACCAAACCCATGTCCTAACTTAACGTTAAACACGAATTAGTATAAACCAAACCATGTCATAACTAAACGTAAAACACGAATTAGTGTCAACCGTACCCATGTCCTAACTAAACGTTAAACACGAATTAGTGTAAACTAAACCCATGTCCTAACTAAACAGAAACAGATGTCAACAAGAAGTCATAGTGGACAAAATAACGGCAGTAGAATACCGAATGAACAAAGAACAAGATTACAAAAATCAAAGTCTAGAGACAAGCCAAAAGAAAGAACACCAGAAGTAAGAAGACCAAATGATGCAAAGAAGACAGACATGGTACTAGGATAAACATTTTAGTTAGTAAGACAAGTATCATCATATGACAGAAGACAACAAAGGTATCAAGAAAACTGTAACGAAAAACTAACAAATTGAAATCGTCCCATAAAGTAATTTATTGACTGTTTGGGGCTTAGAGAACTAACATCTACCGTGGATTTTAATTGGTTTTGTCATGGGTTAAAAAATTACATCTTACCAATCAGTCGCCCAAAAGACACTGTTTCTACCTAGTACTGGATTAAACATTTCACTGACATACGACATGTCAGAGGCAGTTGCTGTTGAGTTGATTCCGGACACTGTCGCAATGGAGGGGGAGGTTTGGCTAGCCTTTAAACTGTTGCGGTTTTGCAATTTTGCCGGTGGTCTCCACCTGATTCGTCTTTTTGTCTCATGTATTTCGCCTCTTGACCACTCTGTTCGGTAATTATGTTACAAATATATTACCCCCATTGTTTATTTTACGCATGAAGGAATATTTCGGCATATCAAGAGCACAGTATATTACAAGAGGAAAGCTGTCTATGTGACATCAAACCGAGTTTTCTTTTACATGGACAGTATATCTAACCTAGAGGTCAACCCTGAATATCCGAAATGTACACTTTTTTACAATCTGCAATGTTAATCCTTCCATTAAAGTGGCCAATTTTTAAAGTTTATATACATGTACAACTGTTAGGGGCGACATCCTGTTGGCAGATATTTGACAAAATAATGACTTAATTCAGCGAGTGGTACAATGTAATTTTCGCATAAATAATCAAAATCAAAGTAACATGCACACATCTGATATGAGTAAATGATGAGTGAACTGATCTTAAAAGATTTGCTCCAGACAAATTCGGTATCCTGTAAGCATATATTTGGCAAAATTTGACAACAGTGACTGAATTCAGCAATTAGTAATTTTGGTATAAATAATCAAAATCAAAGTTACATGCACACCTTATATATGTATACGAAAGATCTGCAACATATAAACCTTCATTTTATTATATTCTTGTTGAAATTTAGATTTAGGGGACTTTACTCGTTATTTGGTTTTACACACGAACTCGAACTAGACAACCATATGCAGAAATTAAATTCACAGTAACCTCGGCATTTAGTTATTTGATCAATTCACTTCCAACTTTGTAGGGCTATTAGATTTGAATACGTTGTGGCAAAATTTCAATCTTTCTTTTAAAAAGTTATCTGGCTTAATAAATCAATTTTTGTAACATATTGTCACATGTCGCGCTATATCCGATTAATCCTTTGAAAACGGACATATGACAACTCGTGCTGTGACTAGCAGAAAGATGTGAGGATAGCTTTTATGATCGCATTTATGAGTGCATGGAAATATGTACATTGTAATTTAATGTTCTCTCTAGATGAGTAAATGGGTATATCGCCATCCCCATGCCTACACCACAATTTGAATATATCGACAAACAAATACCGAAGGAAAAGGAAACGGGGGGGGGGGATTTCTTACATCAAAAATCCAAAACAGGGTAAGTCAGATTCAACACAAATCTTAACAATGTGACAAAAGAAAAACAAACAAACAAAAAGGGACTAAACCTTATTCCGAAAAAGAAAAAACTTGAATACATGTTCTTGATGAAAAGCAAATCAAATGAAATATAATCGGATTGTGTTTGCATCTCTCCTTGACTTCACAGTACAGTTTATAGAGTTTTACTAATAACTAAAATCGACTTTCAAAATAAATTTTGTTTTGCGTTATCTCTACGTAACCACGAAAGGGCATAAAACAGCAGGAGGCTTTGTTTGTTATATGTTAATACAAATATCCGTTTAATTAATTATTCAAATATTCGGTTATCAAATATACATGTACATGTATAGTCTTTACTCCCCCTTTTTCATCAGACCATAATAACCCATCGATCTCAGGGACCAGAACTGTTGCACACCTTCAGCCACTTCCAAATATTTAGTGCAACTTAAGTGCTTAATGTTGTGTTAGCAATACACTTAAAGAGACGGACTGAAATAGCGCATCTCGTGTGTTTATTACTTTAATGTTCAATTTAAACCCTAAAAACAGTAAAAAATGTTGTTCCAGCGGAAAGACTATCAGCAGAGAAAATGAAAGAGCAGGAACTCTCGAATTGAATATGCAGTTTGTTGCATTAACACAAAATTTGAAAGGAATATGATCATCTAAAGTGTATAGACCAGTGTCGAAATATATTCTTTATATATTTTCGGACTGGCCTAGGTTAGGTTTAAGGGAGGGCTTAAATCTCTAAAAATTTTACTTAAATAAAATTTGAAAAAAAAAATCACATGACTGCATGTGAATGTGAACTTGTTTCGGGCCGGGAAAAATTTTCGGATTCAAAAGGGGGCAAAACTTGGCAAATACTGACCAAAGAATCCTTTTGAACCATCCCTCTTTTCTACAACCTCGTGGATACTCCCTTTTCTTTAACACTGAATTCGCCGGTGGGATAAATATTTGTTTCAAAGGACCAACTCAAGGTTAGTAAAGGGTTGCCCCCATGATACGTACTTTCAAATAATCACACGTTGTCCGACAAAAAGACCTGCAAACTTTCCTAGTACATTCAAAGAATCAGAGGTGATCAATGCTATGGTTGAAATAGCGTAAAGCAAGCTAGAAATTAAAGGATTAAAAAATTGTGCGTTTGGCCATTCTAGCTATACGAAAATGCTTGGAACTAAATACATGTCCAATCTTTGATGAAAATTAAATTCTACTTTCACAAATTATTTTTTAAATATATTTTGAAATAAAAAAAGACGTGCTGTAAATATAGTTAAGGTGTTCCATGATGGACGAATTCTATATGGTAGTGGAATACTAGACAAAAACCCAGACAAACGTCAAGGCCCCTAACCCCTTTCCCCTTATATCTATAGATGAGAAAGTAAAAACTTAAAATATCGCAAAGACAATGTCAGACACACTGATATAAAATATTGGAGATAAGAGTTACATGTTAATGGAATACACCTGCCTTATTTTGTCCCGTCTGGTGTCACCGCTGCACTATCCGGTTTTGTTCTGTGACATCGTAATACCGGGAAAATTAACGCATAATTAGGAGCAACTTTTGAACATGCGTGAAATACAAGCTGATAGTGCAGCAGCGACACCAACCGGGAAAAGCAGGAAGGTGATATTAATATTAATACTAGATTACATGTTTCAAAACGTTATCTCTGAAACATAGACTGTGATCATTATCAAGGCGGGGGAACCAGCTAATTTACTTTTAGATAGTAAATTTGAATTATCTCCCGTAAGCAGGACAATATGTGCCATATGCAAACTCCACCCATAATGAGCAAACAAAGGGATATGGAGTAAAAGTACATGGGACAAATTTTTATAAATATATGGTAAGATTAAGCAAATGGAACACTTTCATTTCTGTTCTTCTTTTTGGAGTCACCATGAGATCTTTAACAAAGAGCAAACACTCCTACCCCAAAGTAAGTTAAGGACAGCCGCTAGCACCGGTTTGAGCGGAATTCACTTGCTAAATATTGAACAAAAGTATTTCCATTTATGGATGCGGGGTCGTCAACAAGCATAGCATATCGGACAAAGTACTCTTTCAAACACTGTCACACTTTGCCCGACAAAGTGACCAATAGACAATATAACAATATACATTTTTAATTTCATAGAGACATGAATATAAAGCAATTGATACGTGTGCACCGAAAATGTTCCATCAAATGAGTTTACTGGGCAGACACGTACTTGATTGGTAAAAAAAATGACTTTTTAATTTCTTTACCTAAATCGACATATATTTCGTTTAATTGATAAGACCCATTAATGAAATTCTGATTTTCTTCAATTGGAAACGGGGCAAAATGTACATGGTTGTCAAGTTGGTCAAGTTTGATCATTAATAACAATTTAACCTTCATAAAGCGAGAAACTACAAATAACACAATAAATCATTTACATAAAACGCTTCCCATTTTGTCCCAAAATTTTTTGAAATTAAAGTAAAATTGTGAACCAGTGTTAAAAATATCCAATATTGTGGAAGTGTTTTCCTTTTTTCAAATGAATATACACATGTACTTCTCGATCAATAAGATATTTTGATATAATTAAAATATTTGTGTTAAGACGTTAAGAATATCACAAAGTAGTTTTTTTTTTCCTTCAAAAAGCGTAACTCCCCCAAAAAATGGTAACACATAAGACAAAGTTAAAACAGATGCATTGTCAACCCTGAGTTCAGCAAAATGTTTTACTGAACCCCCAAAAAACGTCTTTAAATGGTTCTTGACTGGCCTACGAGGAAAGTCAATGAGAGCTAGATCCAAAGTTTAATTTCAGGCGGGGTGACTTGGAAACTATCTTGAAAACTTTTAAACTGGAACACATTCATGAACATCTTTCAATCACAGTTATAATGCGGAAATTGATATACATTGTACGTGTGGAATTATTTAACCCCTGATAAGAAATGGTAATCTTTTCGTTATTTACTTTGCTAATTTAGAAAAATAAGGGTGAAAGTGGTTTGTTTGTTTGTATGGGGTTTAACGCCACTTTCAGCCGTTTTTTCAGCTATAAAGTGGCGGTCAGATTTAGCGTTTGAGGAAGCCGGGGTGGTCGAAGAGAACCAAAGACCTTGGGCAGGTACATTGTAACTGATATACCTTATCACGTACACTGTAAAAACAGTGTTTAGGATTTGAACACTTTTGAAACATGTTTAGGTCTAAACATGTTTAGGATTGTGTTTAAAACCTAAACACTTGTTAACTTGAACGCGTTTAGGCTAAACGTGTTTAGGATTTGAACATGTTTAGATTGATAAAATCATCAATCTTTAACGATTTTACTGATATTTTCATTCAGTTAAACACAATCCTAAACACCTAAACACAATCCTAAACGTGTTTAGATCTAAACATGTTTAGCTATTTCAAACGAAGAGTTATCCTTTATATAGAGGGCGCTCTAATCTTTCTTTGTTTGATTTTAAAAGTGCTAACGTGGCAATAAACAGGGATTAACCTGCGTGTTTTTTTTGAGGATGTTGCTTTAAATACAGACTGTTTTAAAGGTAAGTAGAACACATTATTTTGATATTTGAAAAAGTTTAATGCTTATTCGTGTATTAATTATATCTATTATATTATTAATAATATTATATATTGACATGTAATTATTATGCAACTATGTTTTAGTAAAATATGGAATGTTTCTCAGTATAATATTATTTTTTCAATACACAAGCTTTTCGATTTTAAAGGTTTTGCTAATAATTTTAGCATTCACAATGTTATTATTATACTTATATACTTTCAGGTAATAAAAGCAAAACAGCAAAACAGCACTTGTGGATTGAGTCTCGATATCAGCCAGTGCAAGCATCCTAACAGTGCAAGCATCCTAACTTGAAGCGAATGAAGAGAAGATTCTTGTCTTTAAATACTTTTATAAATGAATAAATAAAAACAAAACAAAATGAAAAGGTTAAACATGTTTAAGATCTAAACACGAACATTTGCTAAACATGTTTAAAACCTAAACACATTTCCATACCTAAACATGTTTAGGGCTAAACGTGTTCAAAATTCAACACAGTTTATGTGTTTAGGATTGTGTTTAGGATCTAAACACCGTTTTTAGAGTGTACGGTTGCAAGTCGAATGCACCTTTTTGTGAGAGGTAATATGTTTCAGCGATTGTACAGGTAAACCAACTACCTATGACACTCTGCCACCAAGGTCGTTAAGATGCAAGTGGTTGTGAATAGTATTTTAATTTTTGTCAGCTCATTTTAAGAATAGGTAACATTCTTCTTTGTAATTAATGTACACGTTCAGGCATTTTAATAGATTGACAGTTGAATTACCGGGACCAAAACATTGTAGTGCATAAGGTTTAATGAAATGTAAACTTTGTGTTCAATTTAATTTTTTTTTCTTATACTTTTTTTTATGTGCAAGTGAAAGACACATAAGATAAAAATTATTCAAGGAAAAATGCATATGTATTTCAGGAACACTTATGTCGAAGGCACTGTTTAAATTGAAGGAATCTGAAATTTATCTTCAAATGAAATGGTCCAATTAAAGCTTGGAGAAAAGTTGGATTAAAAAAAAAAATAAGATGTCCTGCAAATTAAAAGTCTCGATGTCAGATAAGTGGTTATGCTTCACTATAATGGGAACGGCTTTGAAATCCTTTAGAGAAAATGGTATTGAAGACAAAATTACTGTGAAAGTACTATTGTTCGTGGGGTTCCAATTTTCGTTGATTTCGTGGTTACCTAAAACCACGAAATTCAGTTCCCAACGAAATGCATTTTCCCCTTAAGTCTAAATGCATAGAATTAGAAACCACGAATTTAAGTACCAACGAAATAGTGATTTTTATGAAAACCACGAAAATTGGTGTCCACGAATAAAAGTACTTCCACAGTAGTTTATGAGAGTTCCACTTCTAAAGAGCAATGTTTTCGCTTTATCAGAAGGGAATAAGAT
>MJUU01031187.1:0-10716 GCA_002080025.1 Modiolus philippinarum
GGAGAGATATTCATCAAAACTGCATAAATCAATATAATGTGACAAAAAACGAGTTTTGAATGACTAGACATTTACCGAAGAATAATGGATGCGTCATATCCTAAAGTTCCAAATCAAAAATAAATCATAAACAAATGAACCATACATAACTCTTTCAGTGAAGTGATTAATTGAATGAAATATCAACATTTTTCTAGTTCATATCCCCAAGATTTTTTTTCTACAGTATTTCATTTTTAAATTTTAACATACCCCAACCCGCGGAAATCAAATGGTTTAGTGTTGAAACTTATCATCAGTGCCTATTTGTCCTTTTTTTTCTTGGCGAGTGTTAATCGCTACTTCACAACTTTCATTTGCGTTACATTTAGTCAGAGACATTTAAAATGTGTTTAAATGTCTCTGATTTAGTATAATATAAAATAAATGTTATGAAATACCATAGAATTTTTCTTGATACAAAGATCATGAAATAAGCAAATCAGCAATGCCTTAATATAAACGAAAAATTAACTTGACAACATGTATAAAGAGACAGACCAGCACCAAGTAGGAAAGCCTTTTCATGCCCCGTTAATGTAAACATATTGTATTAATTGATAAATAACATGCATTATTCAATATAAACTAGAACAATTTCAATACTAAATCAATTAAAGGGATTCATGCCCCTTTAATGCTTAAATACACAATAAACACATTGTCTTTGTCTAAGTACATAGTCATAAATGATACATATATCTTATCTCATAATCTGTTTTGCTTATCTATTTACATTTGTTGCATAGAAAATAAAAATTTTGGCCCAATTTCTGTTTGAATTAATTTTTATTCCAAATTTAAAACTATGATACAAAAGAATAAATAATATGGCAAGTCAGAATTACAGAAAATTGAGACGTAGGTCATTATAATAATTGGAAACCAATTATTTCATGGTTAAAACTAAACTTTTTTACTAATGATTGAAAGTTAATTTTTATTATAAGCAATAAACTCCAAGGAATTTGAAATGAATTGTCTTATATTCATAATATAAAAATATTGTACCTGAAAATAAATCTTGTTAAGCGAAAGTTTAAGAAAAATGATGACATTTTTCAAATCTGTCATATTTTCTCCCAAAATTAGATTGATGTCCCAAGTTAATTAAAAAGAATAAATATTTTTTAGTAAAGTGAAAAACAGCTTTAATTTGGTAAGAATATTGGTTTTTGGTCCTTTAAGATAGAAAATTGAGAAATATAGCTGAAATTAGCAGTTTTCAGTCGCTTTAAATAATGAGGATTTATCATGATTTTTACCAGCTAACCCCCAAATAAATCATCAGTGGAGCATTAGAAAGTTGATATAATTCACAACTAAGATTTGAAATTGTTATGTATGTAATAAATAAATTTAAAAAATATAATAATAGAACTTTATATATGCAAAAAACATGAACATAAATCCATATGTATTAGCAATATAATAGTAACTTAATTGAAAACTATTTAACCCATTAGGGTTGTAGCAAAGACATTTTAACAATACATTTAAACAATGATAACAAATATGAACAAATAAAAAAAAATGTGAAAGTAAGACACCCATAGCTTTTGATTTCACCTCTTGTCCGATAATTATTTCACACTTCTTAATTTTTTCCCTAAAACATATTTAAAAAAAATTATAAACATAATATTGTTTTTGTTTTGAATATATATGTGTAATTAACATTTATCAGTGTAAGAAATCAAATACTAATTAAAAATAGCATGTGGTCAATGTTAGCTCCATAGATTTTATATCAGCGGGAAATCTAGTGGTATAAAATTATCTCCCTTCTAGAAAAGCTCTTCTGTGATTATAAGATTTTCTGATCAAAATAAGAGCATGGCGACGAAAGTAAACAACCGACAAGTTGTTAAGATTAAAAAAAGAAACAGACGAATACAATAGATAGTTCAAACGTCATTCAATTACCAGACCTTTGCTCTGTAGGGAAAAATGATTAAACTTGTCCATAAGAAGGATTGATACGAGAATTTCTTAAATAATCAACTGTCGTGAAAAAAATATTCAATTGACAGACTGGTCAAAATCAATTGATATCGGGTTTTAAAATGCATGTACCCTGACAAAATTTTATGTACAGATAGATTTTTTAACATACATCATTTATAGACCACTTTAGTGACGATTACTGCGTAAGAAACGATGTCATCCAAAAGGTCTTTCGCTGTTGCTAAGAAAATTATGTTGTCCTGAAACAGCGCCATTTAGTTTTTATACCCGGTAATCATCATCACAAGATTTCATTGGTTCAATGGTCAAGTCTACGTATCGATCAGGAAAAAGAGGCGTGTCTTCATTGAAAGAAACCACCTGTATGAGTGAGTAGTAATCGATTTTGTAAACAAAAATGGAAAGTAAAACAGCGAAATATCGTCTCTTTTTTTTATTTATTGTATCTGAACCGCTACATGTACCCTGCAGAAAATCGGCACATGAAAATATGATTATTTAAAGAAAAAGCATATTTTTTCTGGTCAATGTCAGGCTATAAGAAACGGTACGATCCATAAGTCTCTATAAGAGGAAAATTATCAAAAATATCATTTTTCTTCTAAAATATGCAAAGTACATTCAATCAAAAACTTTTTGTCATTTGTATATATAGAAGTCTGTCATATGCACATGAAAAAGTAGAATATTTTACATTATAAGTAACTTTTAAAGCACCTAACAACAGACCTAAACATTGTAATCGACTTTTTTATCTTTTCTAAACGAGAGCTCACAGTCTTTTGTTTAAATACCACTGGATATTGGACTGTATATGTAAGCTTATCAATACACAACTATTTGTTGGACCTGATTGCTTGCAGTGACAAGTGGAATAAGGAGGAGATAAATCCCACCAATGTTCCTCATTATCTGAACAAGCCGATTTCAGTCTCTATTAATAGTCACAACATGTCTACATAATTATCTCGACAATCCGACTATTTAAACCTGAAAAGTTAACATGATTATCTGGACAACGCAACTTCACGATGGCAGCTACGAGCAACATCTCGACCTCAGGTTGAGAATTTGAGATACGTGATGTCGCCTTGTCGAGAAAAATATGTCGACTTTTCGAGATATTTTTCGTGACAAATCGACATAAAAATGGCGTTCCCTATGTACAAGATCTACCCCCTTACTATCCCTGTGAACAAGGACTATTCTAATTAGTCCTATATACAAGATATTCCCTATGCCAGCCTTATATATAAGATCTTCACCCTTGCTAGCCCTGTGAACAAGGACTATCAGCCCCATATACAAGATGTTCCCTATGCTCGCCTTATCAACAAGATCTACCCCCATTTAGCCGTTTGAACAAGGACTATCTAAATTAGCTGCATTTACAAGATATGCCTTATGCTAGCCTTATATACAAGATGTACCCCTTTGCTAGCTTGATGACAAGGACTATACTAATTAGCCCTATAAACAAGATATGCTTTTATACGAGATATACCCCTAGCTAGCCCTGTGAACAGGACTATTCAAATTATCCCTATATACAAAATATGCCCTATGCTAGCCTTATATACAAGATCTTACTTGTCCTGTGAACAGGGACTATCCTTACTAGCTGTATGTACAAGATATGCCCTATGCCAGCCTTATGTAAGATCTACCCCCTAGCTAGCACTGTGAACAAGTCCTTCAAAACTTATTGATACGTTGAACAAACGTATTCATAAAGAATATAAATACAGCGTTGGTTTTTAATCTTTTCTTCTGGTTTTTATCGGCAAAATATTGATTAGCTCCTCAATGCTTTGCACCGTAACTAAATTAAAACAATTTTTCAAATTGGCAGTGTTTGGCATTGTACAATATCATGTTCTTCTTTCATAATATTGATGATGTTGTAATACGAATTCTATTTCGAAGTATTTCAATTGAAGTTTCATATGCAAGAAGACTTGATATCATAGTCAGCGGAAACTATGTCCTTAGCTAACTGTCAGTAGCTGCGAGCATTTGTCAAGACAGTATCTGTGTGTATTGTCTTCATGTTTATGTTCTTCATTGTAGATGTACTCGTCTTGATAAGTTGGACTTTTTCTAGTTTGATATTTACTGCGAGTCTTTTTGTGTATTTTAGCCATTCACCACACATAGGGGAAGGATTTGGATCCAAGAAAACGAGTTTAACCCCATCTCAATTTTTGCGCCTGTCCCAAGTCCGGAAAATGTTGGTCATTGGCTTGTCCTTGTCTTTTTACAAAATTTAGTTTCTTGATTCGGGTTATTGGATGTGGTTTGTGTCCATTGATTTATTCACTTTTTATTTTTTGTGGCCATTTAGGGCTTGCTATATGGTGTGAGGTTCCTCAATCTACTGAAGACTGTACGGTGATCCCTAGATGCTTTGTTTTGGGTCATTTTAACCTGGGGATGGAATGTTGACATTAACCCCATTTCCTCTCTTTTTCATGAGGACTATCCTAATTAGCCCCATATACAAGATATTCCTATGCTAGCCTTATATACACCCCCCCCCCCAGCTAGTCCTATTCAGGGACTATCCAAACAATTCACATGAACTTGATTGTTATTTGAAGGATGCGTATTCAGATAGTTAGTCGTCAAATATTTAAATTACATTTTAATGTGTCGTAAATCATATGATAATTGCGTGAAATTATGCTTCCTTTATAACTTATTCAACATTTAAAATTATAGCAAGTATGTGTTACAAAAAGGGAATATTTTTTGGGACATTTTGGTTTGTTACGTCAGTTTGCAAATTAATTCTTTAACATCTTACCAAACCTCACTTGCGGATGCAGTCCTGCAAAAAGGGCGTTCTAATGGGGTTCCAGAAAAAGTCCAGTATTCGTGCCCCATGGATCTAAACCTGCCAATGAACGTTGTGACTGATACTGAATACAATAGACAACTAAAAATTTAGATAAAGATATTGACGATTATAAAGAGCGAAAAAATCACATATGGAAACAAAAGAAACAAAAAAAAACATAACAATTAAGGGATGTATATTATTGATACTGAAATATAAGTAAAATTGCGGCAGGTTTTTCTGATTAATTTGCATCACATTCTGACAGACTGCACTCATAATATCAAGTTTGGCACTTGAACTCTACTATTCTCCCTAAGGTACTTTCTACATGATCACAAAGAGACAATTTATTAATAAACTTTGGTAAAAATTTGATTATTTTCAAATGATAAAGAAAGATGACCAAGCTGGACAGGGGTCAGACTAACTTAATCAAATTTTACCGATCGTAATCAAATCCAAGTGAGGGGTTATTAAATTAGTTCCTAGAATGACAGTATTAATTCGAATCCAATCGTACGTATGACCAATCCGGACTCATAAGTTTTCCTATAAAACAGCACTACTAAGGTTCTATTCAAAACAAAATATGACAAAATTACATACATATAAACTAACAACACTGAAAGTGTACCACCAACTACTAAATAAACCAATGAAATAAACCAATGAATACTGCCTATGTAATAAACCAATGAATGTTATTGTTACAATACTAACTGTCTAATAAACCAATGAGTAATATTGTTACAACAAGGACTTGAAATTAACTCAGACCGTTAATGGACTTTATAGTGCATGGTTATAGCGGTCTCGTAACTTTACAGTTGACTTGTTTACAGTATAGACTAGATGTTTGCAGTTGACTTGTGTACAGTATAGACTAGATGTTTGCAGTTGACTTGTTTACAGTATAGACTAGATGTCTGCAGTTGACTTTTGTACAGTATAGACTAGATGTTTGCAGTTGACTTGTTTGCAGTATAGACTATATGTTTGCAGTTGACTTGTTTACAGTATAGACTAGATGTCTGCAGTTGACTTTTGTACAGTATAGACTAGGTGTTTGCAGTTGACTTGTTTACAGTACAGACTAGATGTTTCATTTTAACGGTTTCTGGATACGATGTGTTCATTTTAACGGTTTCTGGATACGATGTGTTCAGTTCTCACATGACAGGTGATGAAGGAATAGCAAGAGACGCTTTATCAGTCGACGCACCGGGTTTAAATTCCTACAGAGTTTATGTGCTTATCTCCATGCTGTTTCACGGTGTTGAATCTTATAACAGACTATGAATATAGTTATGCTAGCTTCATTGTACATTTTCTGCCAAGCAGATCTAATATGATGACTTTTCCACAATCTTCCCGACTTGTAACTCCCCTGGCTCTTGTCATCGCATGGCGTCCGTTTGTAGTCCGTCGTAAACAACGGCAGTAGAAGAACAAGATTACATAAATCAAAGTCCAGAGACAAGGCAAAAGCAAGAACACCAGAAGACGGAAGACCAAAGACACTACACACTCACATGTCTCATTTAAAGATTTTCTACTCTAAAACCAACTGGAAACAAATTTTGGTATTAAACCAAGGTTCAACCAATGATGGTATAGATTGAGATATGTCTCAGAGACAGGCCAAAGAAATCTTAGGTCAGTGAGAATTAACCAAAGTCATGCACTTTTTCTGTGGACGTCTCTTTTAAGATTGGATCTTGCAGACACAGCTCTGATCTACAATTGTTGTCAGTTAGGAACAATAACCTGGATCTATGCAAGATTTTTTAAAAATAATTCTATATTGAAAACAGATAAAAGAAATTCATTGAAAATACTTAGCAAGTATGAAACTTCTGGATGACCAAACAGAATTTAAATTTACAACACCCTTAAAAGTCATGCTGCACGTTTAGCGATAAATGCCCTTGTTTGTTTGTCCTGGAAATGCAATACACTAGTAATTTATGAAACGGGACATGTATATTATCTAGTTAGCTGTAATCAAAGTGATATTAAAGTACATCATCTGATGATGAGTTTGGTTTTGTGTACACACGTCTCTTGTCATTTTTACTGATGAATTTGGCCTTGACTGAATAATCCAATGTCGAAGTGTACTGTTACCCTTTGTATTCTACTGCACATGCTCCCTATGTATACTACTGCACGTGCTCCTATGTATACTACTGCACATGCTCCCTATGTATACTACTGCACGTGCCTCTTGTTACTACTGCACGTGCCTCTTGTCAATTTACCGGTTTGTGATTTTTTACCGGCTTATTTGTATCTTAATATTGTCCACCCGACGTGTATAAATTTAACTGTTTATGTTTCACATAAGTGCGCTTTATGAATAAGTTTATGTATTCATAAAAAATACTTGATTTGACAGTCAATTAAGAAATCTTTTCATCTTAGCAACAGTATCTTGTATCTACTAACAGAGAAGATCTAATATATCTTTTCTTTTGAATATTGGCCACCATAGCAATCCCGCACTAAATATCGTATTGCGTAAAATTGCTTCATCACACTCTGTTGAAATTCAAAGTAATTTACATAATTACACAAAAACAAAATTTTGAAGCTGATAAATTTGAGAGCGTCTATCTAAATTGCATATTTCTATTTAAAGGGTGCAAATGGGGGGCTCTAAAAGTGAAGTACGACGATGAATACACTTGATACTAGTTCACATGGGTTTAACTTTTGTGGTAAATATACAATACGTATCCTATGGTTTTTCCTGCCAACAAAAACAGGGCACATGTATGTTATGTCATGTCCTATACACAACGAAAGTAAGGCACATGTATCTTATGTATTGTCATATATACAACGAAAGCAAGGCACATGTATATCGTAAGTCTTGTCCTATACAAAACGAAAGTAAGGCACATGTATCTTATCTCTTGTCCTTAATACAACAAAAGTAATACACATGTGTCTTATGTCTTGTCATATATAAAAGGAAGTAAGACACATGTAACTTATGTCTTGTCATATATACAATGGAAGCAAGGCACATGTATCTTATATACAACGAAAGCAAGGCACAAGTATATCGTAAGTCTTGTCCTATACAAAACGAAAGTAGGGCACTTGTATGGTATCTCTTGTCCTATATACAACGAAAGAAGGCACATGTACCTTATGTCTTGACCTATATACAACGAAAGGAAGACACGTGTAGCTTATGTCCTGTCCTATACACAACGAAAGTAAGACACATGTATCTTATGTCTTGTCCTATATACAGCGAAAGCAAGGCACATGTACCTTATGTCGTGTCCTATATACAACGAAAGCAAGGCACATGTATCTAATGTCTTATCCTGTATACAGCGAAAGTAAGACACATGTATCTTAAGTCTTGTCCTATATACAACGAAAGCAAGCAACATGTATCTTATGTCTTGTCCTATAAACAACGGAAGAAGGCACTTGTATCTTATGTTTTGTCCTATATACAGCGAAAGCAAGGCACATGTACCTTTTGTCTTGTCCTATATACAACAAAAGCAAGGCACATGTACCTTATGTCTTGTTCTATATACAACGAAAGCAAGGCTCATGTATCTTATGTCTTGTCCTTTATACAACGAAAGCAAGGCACATGTATCTTATATCTTGTCCTTTATACAACGAAGCAAGGCACATGTATCTTATGTCTTGTTCTATATACAGCGAAAGTAAGACACATGTATCTGATGTCTTGTCCTATATACAACGAAAGCAAGGCATATGTATCTTATGTCTTGTCCTATAAACAACGAAAGAAGGCACATGTATCTTATGTCTTGTCCTATATACAACGAAAGCAAGGCAGATGTATCTTATGTCTTGTTCTATATACAACGAAAGCAAGGCACATGTACCTTATGTCTTGTTCTATATACAACGAAAGAAGGCACATGCACCTTATGTCTTGTTCTATATACAACGAAAGCAAGGCACATGTATCTTATGTCTTGTCCTATATGCAACGAAAGTAAGACACATGTATCTTATGTCTTGTCCTTTATACAACGAAAGCAAGGCACATGTATCTTATGTCTTGTCCTTTATACAACGAAACCAAGGCACATGTATCTTATGTCTTGTTCTATATACAACGAAAGCAAAGCACATGTATCTTATGTCTTGTTCTATATTCAACGAAAGCAAGGCACGTGTACCTTATGTCTTGTTCTATATACAACGAAAGCAAGGCACATGTACCTTATGTCTTGTTCTATATACAACGAAAGCAAGCCACATGTAATTTATGTCTTGTCCTATATACAACGAAAGTAAGACATATGTAACTTATGTTTTGTCATATAAACAATGGAAGCAAGGCACATGTATCTTATAAACAACGAAAGCAAGGCACAAGTATATCGTCAGTCTTGTCCTATACACAACCAAAGTAAGGCACTTGTATCGTATCTCTTGTCCTGTATACAACGAAAGGAAGGCACGTGTAGCTTATGTCTTGTCCTATACATAACGAAAGTAAGACACATGTATCTTATGTCCTGTCCTATATACAGCGAAAGCAAGGCACATGTACCTTATGTCGTGTCCTACATACAACGAAAGCAAGGCACATGTATCTTATGTCTTGTCCTGTATACAGCGAAAGTAAGACACATGTATCTTTAGTCTTGTCCTATATACAACGAAAGCAAAGCACATGTATCTTATGTCTTGTCCTATATACAACGAAACCAAGGCACATGTATCTTATGTCTTGTTCTATATACAACGAAAGCAAGGCACATGTACCTTATGTCTTGTTCTATATACAACGAAAGCAAGGCACATGTACCTTATGTCTTGTTCTATATACAATGAAAGCAATGCACATGTTTCTTATGTCTTGTCCTATATACAACGAAAGCAAGGCACATGTATCTTATGTCTTGTCATATATACATTGAAAGCAATGTACATGTACCTTATGTCTTGTCCTATATACAACGAAAGCAATGCTCATGTTTCTTATGTCTTGTCCTTTATACAACGAAAGCAAGGCACAGGTATCTTATATCTTGTCCTTTATACAACGAAAGCAAGGCACATGTATCTTATGTCTTGTTCCATATACAGCGAAAGTAAGACATATGTATCTGATGTCTTGTCCTATATACAACGAAAGCAAGGCACATGTATCTTATGTCTTGTCCTATAAACAACGAAAGAAGGCACATGTATCTTATGTCTTGTCCTATATACAGCGAAAGGAAGGCACATGTACCTTATGTCTTGTCCTATATACAACGAAAGCAAGGCACATGTATCTTATGTCTTGTTATATATACAACGAAAGCAAGGCACATGTATCTTATGTCTTGTTCTATATTAAACGAAAGCAAGGCACGTGTACCTTATGTCTTGTTCTATATACAAAGAAAGCAAGGCACATGTACCTTATGTCTTGTTCTATATACAACGAAAACAAGGCACATGTAATTTATGTCTTGTCCTATATACAACGAAAGTAAGACACATGTATCTTATGTCTTGTCCTATATACAACGAAAGCAAGGCACTTGCACCTTATGTCTTGTTCTATATACAACGAAAGCAAGGCACATGTATCTTATGTCTTGTCCTATATACAACGAAAGCAATGCACATGTACCTTATGTCTTGTCCTATATACAACGAAAGCAAGGCACATGTATCTTATGTCTTGTCCTTTATACAACGAAAGCAAGGCACATGTATCTTATGTCTTGTCCTTTATACAACGAAGCAAGGCACATGTATCTTATGTCTTGTTCTATATACAGCGAAAGTAAGACACATGTATCTGATGTCTTGTCCTATATACAACGAAAGCAAGGCACATGTATCTTATGTCTTGTCCTATA